>ATSW01013135.1:0-10799 GCA_000444245.1 Botryllus schlosseri | reverse complement strand
CACACACACACACACACACACACACACACACACACAATCCGTGAATTGTCAAGCGATAGGGTACCGTTCTCGCCACTTTTTCGTCCGATTGCGTGTGGACTGTACTCACGAAGACATCTTGGAGAGACGCCTGTCCAGCTCCCGTCCGATCGACACCGTCTGTGGTTTGGCCCACTAAGTATGTAACCCGAATGGCAATAATATATCACAGTGTCGTCGTAATATATATCGTCTCCGATAATATATCCGAAGCGTGGTGATTCCAATTCGCCACACCTCAAACCTGGGAGGCAATAATATAGTTGTTATCAACTTTCTCTATCAATTATTAACCCATCAAATTTTAGCAAAAAATAGGGTTTTCGCATGCAGCACTGTATCGCCCTCTGTCGCCACGCGACTGTCAATGTGTAGTATCAATCAGAGACATCAACGCCATCGGAGGAACAGAGATTCACCAAATTGACTTGATGTCACAATACCACAATAAACAACATGAGAGCATTGCCCAAAATCATGATTGGCTTCACACATATGGCTGAGACAGTAAATGCTGAAACATTGTCAATATACTAGAAAGTAGAATACCGGGATCAAAGCAGGACCATCCACATACATCGTCGCAAATGCACTTTTCGCGGGGGCTGGAACAACCTTCGCTCCGGTTACACAAAGGATTACATATTCTTCCCTCTTCGATTCTTGTCTCGTTTCGGACACAAGCCTGAACTGAAACAGAAATAAGAAGTTTTGCGACTGCATAGCATATATGTATCGTAGCCTATGAATTCATTCAGTGATGCACGGAAGTCATATTTTCCATGTCCCTTGAAATTGTTATCAACTACGCAACTACGTTCCCTATGGTATACCGCCTGTAGTCACATGTTGCCCACAATTCTATACGCGTCGATATTCATAAACGTGTTTGATGCATCCCGACGTGTGCCGTCCGCAAATGAAAAAGGAACGTAATACCCATTGTCTTACTAAATTCGTGGCATATCCTTGGAAACTTGCGGTCAAAGTAAGAGGTATTATGCACTTAATCAACTTCAATATATCTATTATACGGAGCGCTAATTAAAAACTGTCAATCAAAAGACCGCGAGGAAAGAGGTTTGGAAACCTCATATGGTATAAATTCAGGGTCGTGCAGTCACGTAATTTTCATGGCTTCAGTTATACTATACTGTCAACTGTTATTAGTAATTGGTAGTAATGAACTTCCGGTTAACTTGAAGTCTTGTTTCAAAATCACACCAACGATACAACATTTCGATTTCGTTTCTTCGTGTTTCGTAAACTTGTTCCAGTTTCACAGTTCGATTTCACACAGGCGGCGGTTTGTGAGAAACGAGTAAATTCAAAGCAATCACTGGCGCCGAACGGTGCCTTTGAGCCGTATATTTTCTATTTGGACACTGTGACGCCATCTGCGTATATTACATACCAATGGGTCATTCTTGTAAATATTTTTCACTTCGCCCCAATTTCTACCCACGCAACCCTATTTTCACCCTGTCTATACTTTTGGACATAGGAACAGGGCGTCGCATAGTTTTGTCCTTGATGATTTTGCGTCATATACACCGGCTCGTGATGTACGTACACAATCACACAGTACACACGATCAGTGCATGATGTACATATGCACTTGGACAAGGGCGGTTCAGATATAACCTTGTAAGGCTTTCAAAGTCTTGCACCCCCTCCATGTTATCCCGAAAATATTGAGCGCCAAGCGGGGCGTTCATGACCTTAATGTTGGAAAAGCGCGACTATTGTATAGTGGAGATGTGGTACCGATATGAGACACTGGGGCCCATAATTCTTGAAATATTCACCACGATAATCCCATGATTACGCTCCTTGAATTCGTTAACTACTGCATGAGTGGCGGAATCTTTCCACGCGTGCAAATAACTTTGATCTGTGCGAGTTATGGGGTCCGTGACAGATGTTATTTGTTTTGGGGGGTATAACATAAATTTCGATCGACGTATAAATTTTTCTTTGTAACCTTCAACGCGAACAAACCAGCAATCATTTTTAATCGGAAGTGTTGGGCTTGTATCAGGCTATATAATGAAACATTTTTTTATTCAATGTCATCCTTGAGTGAACTTTTTTCAATTTAATTACCAAATTTATAGCGTGGGGACCGGTGATGGCATAGTCCGGAGTCGGACTAAAAATCATGCTACAACAGAAACACGCTTACATAGAGAGAGAGAGAGGTTGTATGCCATTATGACATGTGATATTTTATCGCTATAACGAGCTATATGGAAGTCAAAATGTCGATTTTCGGGCAATAACCCTCCAATGTCGAAGTTCGAGCCTAATCATGAACACATGAGATAATTATTCGAATTTTCTGAAGTGGCGACGAAACATTCTCATTTGACGTGCTGTAGGTTAGATTATAGTACACAGCAAGAAAAGTTGGAACATCTATGATAGGGTTACCAAACGTCCTCTTTGAAGAAGATTTGTCCTGTTTTTTGAGATTTTATCCTCTTTTTTGAGAATTTCAGTCAAATAGAGGGTCAAATCCGACTGCGATACAGTAAATCAGCACTGAAGTGACACTGCGGCGGCTATTTCGGGTGCTGAGCCGGAAAGTTAACCTTATTTTTTATTTTTTAGTCAACCAACTGATAATGTGAAAGAAAAACTGTATTTTGGGAGCTGAGCGAGAAGGTTGAGCTTTTTTTTTAGTCGGGAGTTGAGCCGGAAAGTTTCTTTTAGTCAACCGACCACATGAAGTGGGAAAAATTTACCATTTTGTCAGGATTTTCATCCGGTATCGCAAGTTTGAAAATTTTGAAAAAGTGTCCTCTTTTCAGATTTCCAAATTATGGTCACCCTAATCTATGAGTTTTTGAGCGTATGTCTCAAGAGTCCCCAGGTGCCTATGAACCCACCCGGTGGGGACCGATGATACGTTCGAGCAACAATTTTTAAACATCATAAATATTTTTCTAGAAGGCGGATATTCATGAATATGTCCGCGGTAGGTAGAGCTTGGATCAAAGTGTTGAGCCAGCAAAAAAACTGCTGTTATCGACTGAACATTTGGAGGTCAGAGATCATTTGGTGATTTTTGATCCATCGATACCACATCTTCCCTATGCGTGAATAAAAAAACAAACAAGCAAGGAGTGCGGAAGTTTCAATCTTGTTTATTTTTACAACTATTGACACAATAATTTCTATTAAACCCCCTACCCTGTGCTTACAAAACATAAGACTGGTCTGTGCAACCATACGTTATAGTAAGAATGACCACATCAATCACATACCTCGTTCATTTCATGCAAGTTCCAAGCATATTGCATTCGTATACATAAAAAAAAGTCCTCTCTGATGCAATTACGCTTTACCAACTTCAAAATCGACAATTTCTAATTTCATGGCAATTTCACTGCAAATATTTACACATTTGACGTCGTATGATAAGGAAGTATCCTTGTCTTCAAATCGAGCAAAATAGCTTCCAATGTGTCGAAAATAATGAGTCAGAAAAGACGTAGCGAGGTGTTTCGACTATTACTACGTTACACGGCAGCAGCCATTAATTACGCATTTTCCGCGATAACGGTAATGTATACGTTGACTGAATTTGATAATGCGCATTTCTACTTGTACTTGTGGGATGATTTCATACCGACAGGTTTCACCATTTTGCCAATATCGGTTCTTTATTCACGGAAAGACATGCTTAGACGCCACGATACATTATTATAAGACACCCCTTACCTACGGCTTTAATGTTGATGTGATGAGCTATCGCGAAACATACTTCCGAATTGATATGGCCCGGAAATGACATGCCCCAAAATGTTTCTGGTATCGACTTATAGAGTAGCGCTAAGCAATATCAGAGTATGTGAAATTTAGTGTAAAATTCTACATGTACGGAAAATGTGATAATCAAACCTCGTCTTTAACCAAACAACCTTTCGTGATCTCATCTCGTGTCCCAAACGCAAGATAACAAAAGTCGAAATTCACTTTTGTGTAACTACCAGTCGGGTCTTATGCATATTATCGGAAATGAGAAAATTTTGTTCTTGACCGCAATCGTTGGACTCACCGTCACGCGACAATGGCACAAAAATAATATAAGATGAATACAGGACTTGACGATGAACTAAACATGGATACTTGCGGATGGTCTGTTTTCTCAATGCCATAATATCTAATACGCAGTCAACAGACCCCCCTCATACCAAATAGCCATTATTGGTTATCGCACGTGCTTCGAGACCATATACATCACTGCATTCACTACAATGAGCAATGAGCATATAGTAATCGAGCGGAGTTTCCTCTTCACGCGCTGGAAGATATGCAGACAAGCGTATGGTTTTCCGATTACAAAACACACAGTGATGACGTCAGAACGTAGGTATCTCATTAGCGAATTTGAATACCAAACTCGGCAACGATGCCAAACGGCGGTCCTCTAAATTCGACAGGAAATGTTACGGCCATCATCAGACAAATCGACCACACAATAATATGCGTTCCTGGTAAACAGCCCTTATTACGACCAACGCCGGCGCCAGAAACAATAAAGAGACTTGAGATAAGTATCATTTTAAGACAAGTTTCTTCCTTCCGTTTTTCAAGACATGATTAATGACGTATCAGACATAGTACATTCGTTGCTATCGCTACAATGGAACTTTCATTTATTATTCAGACGCCATTTTACTGTTCCATTCCCCAATTACTGGACTTCGAATACAAACGACTATTGTACAGTAATGGATGTAGTCACATCCGTGGCCATAATCAGCCCTGCCTCCTGAATTTAAATGATGACACCACACGTGCTGGTTGTAATTGACGTTTGTCGGTTGTAAGTTATAAAATACGCGATCACGTATACGCAGTTTATTATATCTTACATGTAAATTGTGGTGTCAAACTGTCAAATCTAAGCACGACTGCATGTGAGCAATTGTGAAATATACACACTACACGGTACACAGTGCAATATACAAGCATTGGCTGGCCTGCATCGCGAGCACCTCAGGCCCTCATGGGTCGTGTATGCGAACCTTCTCGCCACCTTATGGCTGTCATCTCTGGAGCTTCGTCAAGCTTTGTCAAGTGGAATGCAAAAGGTTGTACTAAACGAGATAACTAATTGATATATAGTGGAAGCATACTATAATAATAAAACGAATATTGATCTCTCATGTTCTGCAGTTATGAATGCATCACGTTCTCTAGTGACAAAATGGAGGACAATTACATATTGTACGCAGGTATACTCGATGCTCATGCCCATTGACACTTTACGTCCTCGCAATATAGATTAAGCAATTCTGCTCACTACTCAACTATTAGGCAATGCGACTAGTGCAAGACAGAGCGATTATCAACTGGAGTACTCGAAAGCGAATCAAATATTGAGTAAAACGATTCGAGCCCATAGTAGTGCATAAGTGGACTTAATCCAGTACCGAATGTATTGAACCCTTGGGGCGAACAACTGTTTCAGCCACAATGATTGTAGTCTCGGCGGCGCTTTCCATGGAACGACATGCATGTTTGATGATAAAGCGACAGAATTGTCACGAAATGCTGTGTCACAGTTAGGTTGAAAATATATATTTTGGTCAGTGCAATTGGAATTATTTTCTTTGCCATCGTATAAAAGGTACATTTTAACGTTTTATTCTTGCCTTATATGACGTCATAATGAATGATACTCGACGCTCGTTATTTAACTCCGAATCGAATGAATGTGGGACTCGATTTCTCCCAGCCCTAAATGTTACACACAAGGTGTGTCGCATATTTTGCGAGACACCGTGATTTGTGAATTACATCGTATAGAACGCACATCCATTACATCTATCCAATCACAAATAATGAAGTTTAGCGCTAGATAAGACTTGATTCATTAGTCCTGATGATACCTCAATTAATACCACATTGTTAATTCATAATGATACGAAAAAAGATGTTTCATGCGATAGAAACTAGCACGGATATGCCTGCCCCCTGCCTTTGGCATCAAACACCCACCTATAGATACTGCCTGGACAATGGGCATTGGAGCTAGATTAGTGGTGCTCAACCCTTTTGTAGCCGCGGCCCACTTTACGATTACAATTTTAGAAAATATCGCGTGGCTCGCCTCTCAATGTTCTGCACGAACTATGCAAAAAAAGTGTATGTTTTGTTACGTAGCATTGGATATTGGTTGACAGATATAGATGATATCGTCTGATATAGCCCGTGTGATGTTTCATTACCGTCGTGTTGGTTTCGGGTTATTGTATAAACGAATTTCGGAACTCCTGCGATACTAAAACCGTATTTTGAAAATGCTCCAAATAACCAGCGCGCATAGTTACGTTTGACGTGACTCTCAGTCTTGCTAGGCTTCGACTATGGATATGGTTAGGCCCGTTAGCGCTGTAGTCTGTGAAGCTCTGTAGCTAGATAAAGAGCAGTTACGTGTCTACTCCACGATCATTGTTACGGTAGATCCTTTCAAACAGCTGTAACTAATAACGAGCATTAACACATGGTTTCCAACCCATATGTTAATCTTACGACATGGGGCAATATTTTTAGATTTTGGTCGGTGTAGAAATATTCCGCAAAATTGCCTCACCTATAGGGTTTAGATTTGTACGGACTATAGATCTATAGTCAGTTGACGTTCATCTAACTACCGTTACATATAGTTCTAGACTTCTAGTTCTAGTTGCGGATTTTGAAAAGTGAGTATAGTTCTAGTTCTAGTTGCGCATTAAAAAAAGGTTGCCGAACGACTAGAAAACAGGTGTCGTCGTTTGGCGTGAATCGTGACACAGGTGGTTTTGCCATGCAGGGGTGGGTTGTGTGGGTAGAAATCCCTACCATTTAAAACTAGTACTGATGCTCTTGTGGAAAGCCGACCCAAATCCGATAAAGTAAAAACTAAAAATTTATTTCGGAACTGAATTTGTTTGGTTAGTTATATTTTAGTTAGAGTTACGTTTTTAAAGGTCGTTAGTTCTAGTTCTAGTAACGAGTTTTCAAAATCCAGTAGTTTGTACAACAATGTACGAATGTAACACTCTGCTACGCTCATATATCGGCCTGCATGGGCCTATCACCACAGTAAACACCTAGCGGGACGGAAAAATCCATAACACTAACAAACTCTTTATGCACTAACGAGCATATCGTAAACAGATGTGAGTAAAATGAAAAATATAAAATTGTTGGTGATGTATCAAGTTGCTGAGGCGTTAAATGAATGCCTTCTCGTACGTTGCAACCTCGATAAGAGCAAAATTAAGACTTTTGGATAACATTAATCATAGTTCTACCACTTACGTTAGATTTTTATCGACAACGACTGTATACAAGTTATGATCGTCTAACGATTAAATTCAATCACACCATCATTACCAATGACGCGCATAGTGTTGAGACATATATCAAACCCACATGTTACACCTGTATCGATTTATGTATGTCTGGACGGTGAGGCGTAGCAGTCTACAGAAAAATGTCAAGTATTCTGCCATTTACTTCACATTATTATCCATTTTAGGACATAACACACAACATTGTCTACAAATCTGTCATAGGGTTCATTTTTGAGTTACAGCGGTGTGAAGTACATGAGTTTGTCATAACTACACACCCCGATGACAATTACAGGTAGTGCAATCGATCATGATAAGGAATCAAGGCATACTTTATTTAATGTAAAACCTGATTAGCACCGGTAAATTAGCGAAGGGTTTCTAAAAGATATGGTTTGAGTTAATAAAGGTGTATCTCAACATCACATCTAACACTTAAATCCCTGATATTCAACTCGACTCATATATTGCATTCGTTTCTATACCAAATTTTGCTACAGTATACTAAACGAAATTTTATCAAGGGGAGACTGGACAAGGCAAGAAAGGTCGACTGTCATTATAATCTTGCCTTGTCTTTCCTCGTCGAAAATTCAATGTAATTAATTGAAGTCTCCGCTTTTATCGATGTAGATACATATAGTAATTATTGACAAATCTCTGAAACGAAACTAACTCACCTAGACTTTTGTGCGCAAGAATCCATATCAAAATAACTCCCACATCTGGAAGACGGCGCCTCGACATGATCACAGACCGCAAACGCGTTCAAGTCTATACCTACGTATCTGTAATCATGAATATCGAATTCCTAAATTACAGTCGGTAAATTCGTTAGCAGCACTGACGAGGCATCCGACCTGAATGCGTGACCATCACGATTTGCAGGTCCGGCCTAAATATAGAACTGTCACCAGAGTTCGACTATTTAATTTCCAGGAAACGACCGTGTCATTCCCTTCTTTGAATATCCATTTTCGTGCGCGCCACTCCAACCCATCAATCTGCGTCGATTGTATCTTGGCGGGCGCGATACAATTAATTGTGGATCGCTTCGTGTCATTAATAATTAGTCAGTGTCAAATTGCCAATATATGGTGCGATAATCAGATGCTTGTCCGTGGAATTACGGCTCGGCGCGGTTAAACATGAGTCGCTGGTTGGTAATCTGTAAGCCTGGCAGGTACGAAATTTTATTTTGACCATCGCATGGCGAAAGATGCAAGGTCCCTTGTCAAAGAATAGCAGGCCCAAGGACTATATATTTTTTTCACATGGTATAATTATAATTAGGAGCTATAGCTCCGCAAAGATTATGTGGCTGGAGGAAACATACGGGAACGGAATCTACTTAAAGATAGTAGATAACGAAGGCTTATATGGGGATGTAGGTAATGTCGCGGTTTTGGAGATAATAACATTGCAATCGGCAATGCTATAAATTACTGAAGCCATAGAATTTACTCACACTATCGTTGTGGAAATCGCTAATAAACGATGCACCAATAGCATATGTTGCATCTACATCAGGGGGGGCCAACCTTTTCGGCCAAAGGGCCACATGAGATTTACGGAACATTGCGGGGGCCACTTGAATATGGATGACTTTTTGGTAGTCGTCCAATAAGAGCGAACCGGATTAGGTAACGGTGAAAACAAGACATATATTACTACGCGTCAAAGTCGATAACAATTATGTCATTAAAACCAACTTCACATGAATGTGATAGCCGCGCCATGCGCGAAATTTTTTCAAAGTTAATGAATTAATTCGGTCAGTAATAATGGTACTTGCATATATTTTGGATCGCCTCTGCAAACCGCTGGGCTCATTTGGCAGGGACTGGATTATTTGGGGCCTGGACACATCAATATCGAATATTTCGGCGAACATGTGTCTCATTTTGTGCCAAGGTTTCATCGCTGACGATCTTTCTGCGAGTTGTAGACGCGAAGTCGCATCTTGGACGACATCACGTTCTCTCGTAATTGCTAATTATAGCTATAGACTCAATTTTGTAAATTGGGCGTATTTTAAATTTTCAGGAGGGGGTAGCACTACCAATACTAAAAGCAAGTAATCGAGTGACAATAAATCGCGTGAAATGCTGAGAAAATATCAAGTCAAAAAAACCTGCCACGAGATATTATATATTTCATGGTCATTGGTCATGGTCATATACGAAGATCTACGAAAAATGTGACTGGCCCCTGACTACTCCAATGCGTCGGACCTGATATTTTAGTCTTTTAGTCATCAACATGCCGCATTTCTTGGTCAGGCTAATCAAATATTTGGTTGGCCTTGCAAGTTTACAATAAATCACATGGGTGATTTATTTTTTCGATATTATTGCTAATTTCGAAAATTACCTCGCGGGCCACTCAAAAACTTCTCGCGGGCCACGGGTTGGCAGCCTCTGATCTACATTCTGTAAAATTACAAGCATAATATGGGGCACGAAAATATTGAACTCATTGCCCAGGCTCTGTTCCTGAATCGTGGTTGGCATAACTAATATATCTGAGCTACCTATCGTTATAGGATGACGAATTTATACATATGAAAAATATATATTATTTGCTGGCAATCGAAACGCATATCTTCACTGTCATGCCGTTAATCCGGTTTTCTCAATAATTTTGTAGAGGTTTGCAAACTCGGAAATACCGCGCGAAACAGTTGGTATAGATACATGTATTCCGGTCGCGTAAACCTGCTCAGCATTTGTACGCAAATATCACAGAAAATAAACATTGCGGAACGATGAGGCTTTTTATAAGCTATATGAGTCTGCTAATGATGCAACATACCGCAATGCTGAAATATCAGCGAATAAAATGCCTATACGACAGATTTTTAGTTTCCATCACTTGTTAAGGCGCACCCATGCACCTCCTGGAATATGTGATTCTAAGTTGTAGAGCTACACTATCTTATTTTTGATTTACATGTAACCATTGAAAATCTATAGACAGATTAGGTGAGTAGTTTTGCATTTCTAACTAGAGATACGTATTATGTCGATAATACAATAATTCATTTTCGTATCTACATTCGTGGAACATACTCATGTCTTGGTTTGGATTATAACGGTATTACGGATACTGATCACACCATTAACGGCAAACGAAATTTGATACCATATTCCAATTCAGACGTAGGTTCTACAAACGTAAATATACAATGATCTCAGATGTATCGCGATTATGCGTCACCGGAATTCCATCTGACACAGTCGACTTCACTTTGTATAATATACCGATCAGTTCCGAAGTAAATTATTCGCTCAAATTTCACTAGTTTATGGGAAAATAACGAAAAGCCTCTGACTCTCGAAAACTTATTTAAGAAAAGCTTCCACAACATCAAAGATTGAATTTATCACTGAAAATGATATCTGAGAC
>ATSW01013134.1:0-10507 GCA_000444245.1 Botryllus schlosseri | reverse complement strand
CAGGGTGCAGTGGACATGTAGGCATAGGCTGGTCATCACGCACCATGACTGGGATATAGTTATGGTTTTATTGCAAATGAGCTAGTTGGATAATGGGTGTATTTACCATCTTTTAACGATGGCGTGGGATGCTAATCCATTCTAGCACGTAATTCGTACCGTACCACTCCTAGTGCTGTATATCAGTAAAATACACATTAATAAATGACGCCATATGCATGGGAAAGGTGGGTTTTGTTTACGTTTATACCTCTTACTGCGACATCTTGGGTTGGTGCACTCACCATATGCATGTGGCGTCATAAAAATTGACGTGTTTGGTATATTTATTACAACTGGTATAAATGTTAAACTGGAATGTTGTACCAAAAAATTCTGCAAATGTAATTTACACCCAATATCACGTAGCAATCCGTTGGCAGTGTAAAGGGATCAGGCTATATCGACTTCACATCCTCACATTTTACAGCTATACAGCTTACATAGACGATAAGCGTTGGTTCTAAAAACATTGCAGATCGGATCAGCACCGAATATGTCCCGACCCTGCTCCATTTCTCGGCCATGTACGGCCTGCGCGACCTGACCGCCGCCCTGTTGCAATGCCCGGGTGCGGTCCACGCGTACGGCACCGCCAACAGCGATGGCGACTACCCTACCACCCTCGCAGAGAAGTTCGGACACTGGCCACTGCGTGACTTCATGCAGAACTTCATGGTGAGTAGGAAAGCTGTTTCGGCCGCGATTTTCCAACACTGCGCATTCGCGGACGCGACACAGTCACTGCGCAAAAGTGTGAGTACTATTTCACTCCGTGGTACGGCTCTTTCCGCCTGTGTGCCGCGGTCTAAATAGTACAATACATTTTTGCGAACAGTCATCGATTGCTCGTAAGCGAAATAGAATATATCTATTGCGAGGACTTCCCAAGAAAGGAAGTTTTCATAGGAGTCATGCGCGATGCTTTCTGATGACTTTCGTCCGCGCGAGAACGTATATATAAGAGCACCGCGCGTTGATGCGTGCGGCATTTTACAGCTGCCGTGGCTTAGTACCATCACGCGCCATGCCCGGGTGTAAGTTCTACTACGGCATCGCACCTGATTGTACGAAAGTTATTGCATGCGTTATCGACTTGTATTTCTAGTTGCGGATAGAGCGAGGAAGCGGCAGCGTTGAAATTTCAACATACCCAGGATGCGTGCTTCCTGGCATTGTGTCGCGCGAATGCATAAGAACATGTCCCGCAATCAGCAATGCGACCGGCGTGGTAATGTTGCTATAATTGCGGAACTGTACTTGACTGCCGACTTGGGAATCTCCAGACTGGCGTAGGTATGAAAAGTTCCCAAATTAACATGAGATTTGAGAGCAGGTTTCGGCATTTTTACACGTAAGTCAACCGAATTTGGCGGGAAAAATTTGTTTATTGTAATCAACGGGCGTGTGCCTACGCTGCTGGCAACAGTCATGCCAGGTTCGTAAAATCGCTTACCTCGCATTCGCGTTTAAACTATGCCGGCGGTGCTATCCCGTGTGTAGATGGCAGAATACACAATGCCGAGCAATCTCACCGATTTCAGAGTTAACCAACTGTTTTTCTTGTGCTGTAGGAAGTGGCGGCCTTGGTGCACGAAGAGTATGGCGAGAAAAGCAGTCTGCAAATATCGCAAATCATGTCCGGAATGGTACAGGGTCAATACATTAAGCTGCCCGGAGAGACAAACGAACCGGAAGAGTAAGTATTTAGGGTTGGCGAGGATTCGTTCGCCCTATGTCATGATGTCGATTTTTGCGTATGCTGTCAGTTTGTCGTGCTGCTAATAATATCGGAAATATGTCGTTGGTACGAATTGTCAAGTAACAGATGAACCAAAAATATTCACGTCTTTCAAAATACTGCTGAAGTGAGATTGTCTGCGCGCGTCGAAAATGGCTTATTCCGACGTTCCTAATCACAGTAACACCGGCGGAGTTACGCGTTCATTGTTTGCACGAATAAAGATTACAATAAAATACCGTGGCATTTCCTGACTTTGAAATATACTTTCAACATTCGATTTAGTATCGTCAGAGGTAAAAGAAGTAGTCTTCGTTGGTACTCAAGTAGGAGTAGAAATAACTTCGGACATTTCTACTCAAGTGGAAGTAGCAATTGTTAAGTAGAAGTAAGGAGTAGTCTAACATCATAACCACATGAGGAAGTAGTGCAAGTGGGCAAAATCTGTTTGAGTACTTCGAAAAAGTAGAAGTACTTCGTTACTGACCGTCACAAAGTATCGGATAGCATGCCAATGCTACAAACACGGCGAATGCCCGCGTTTCGTTGCAGTCTAGTCGCTAATTCAGCGTTCGCTCAATAGGCGAAACCAAACTGTGCCGAAATGACATTTTTACATATCTTGCAAAGAGCATTCTAGCCAACTGCCGTCCCATATAAGATAAAGCTACATAGATTATCAGTAACATCACGATTGTTGCGACAGCATTCATAGAGAACGCCATTCAGTGACTTGAATCATCGAAAGTTACCATTCCCACCCGATAGCACGACAGCGATTGTGTCTCGCGATTCATCCTCGTATTGAATAGGTTTCTGCTTCTTCAGCAACTGTACAGCCTACGCTATTCCTTTTTGATATGTCAGCGATAGCATCTTTCCGCGTGTTGCTCACAGTCGCAATTCTATTCAAATTCCCGCAAAAGCGGCGGTTATAGAATGCTAATCCACCGGGACAGGAAAGAATGCGCTGTGTCACTCACTTAGTAAAATGTAGCTTCGCTGTTTCATACTGACGGTTACCAATATCCAAATGCGTGTAAACGCACAAGCACTGGGCGATGCAAAGCAAGCGAACATAACTCGAGGTTCAAGTTCAAAACAGAAGGATAGCCCTTCGGCAAGGAGATTGTTCACTTCCATCATTTTCACCATGTCATAGCTTCACAATTCACATAGACAAGCTATCCAATTCAGTTTGAATACCACAATAGACTGATCTTATAAGATCATATCACACAAAGCGCTGTATCGGCTACATTTTCTTTGGGCCCGAATTTCCATTCTCGGAACGCACGCCCATCGCCATAATGCTTCCGCATTTCTAAAATTACTGACACTCTTCCTTTCAATATACAATATCTTCCACGCAGCCTAGCCTGTTAAGGGTATTTCGAAACTGTATGCACATCAAAACGGGGAATTATTGAATACTATTTTGAATACTAATCGATATAGTTTTGCAACCGCCGAATCGACAGCTGCTCAAACTAAGTATATCTGTTTCAGCAAAATTCATTACATCGGCCTATTTCTATTGGCTTGTTACAAAATCCAGTATATTCAATTGTATATTGCTTTGAACAATTCAAGTCCTCTCTGCGATTAATAATATTGTTGCAGTTTTGCAAAGGCATTATGAGAATGAATATTGTCAGAGTGCGGGGTGCAAACACACGCGTAAGCAATAAGCATTCACGCACAAATATACAAATGCAATGTTGACCTGCATGTGATCCTGTTGACTCAACTGTTATTCAATAGCATCTACATCCAACTGGACGGAGTCTTGACACCCATATCCGCCGAAGTTGGATATCTGCCCATGCAGCCGTTAATGAAAGCCGAGCCACCTTCCAAAGAAGGCTCCGAATCTATGATCCGGAGAATGTTGCAGGGAGGTTCACAGGAGCCGGAGACCGATTACGAAATTCTTGACAAACCGCAGGAAATACCACCGTCGAGACCGGGAAGCGTATTGTCAAGTCGTAAGTATACACACCATTCGGAAATAGATAGTCCATTAGCAAATGTGTGCTCATCGGTGTGTGTTGTGTTAGCGAATACATGCTGGATAATATGTTTCACTCATCATGTATTAAAGAATGTGTGTTCGCCGTCGACGTGAAACCGTTTGGTATATGACAATCATTGGTACGAACTACGAGTCTCGCTATATTTACAGATGGATTTTCCCCGCCTCCTCCGCTTCCACCTCCCAGAGAAAGTGATGATCGAACGTTAGGCAGTATGTTGAATTTCGAACCCAGAGGTACGAAGACTGACATGAAAACGCACAGACATTTGACCTTCTATGTTTTGACATAAAATGCTATAGATATTGTATATACTGATGTCCACAAACTCTGATCATGTTCACTTGTTCAGCTTTGCGGTATATCTTTATTCAATAGCATATTTCACGATTCGACCAATCCCTTGTAAGATTTATTAAGAGAAATTTTGATGAATGTCTCGATATCAATTTGGCGATACTTAGAGCGCACTATCACAACATCAGACTGACATCAAACTGAACATTCTATCGTTTTCGCTATTCACACCAATCGCAACAAAATATGTGACCCACGTTCCAGAACTATTACCGGAAATTCATTCAAATGTATCGCCGGCCCAAGAAGAGTTGATCGCCCTGCAGAAAAAAGTGAAAGACAGCGAAATAACAATTAATCAGGTGAATATTTTCCAACCAGTCAAAACGTTTGCTTTAGGAAGCACGAATTTGGTTCTCCACCTCTTGCACCACTAATTCGTAATAGTTTTAGTAGTTTCCTCACGACCACTAAATAAACGTCCGCTATTGTCTATCGCAATTAATTAAGCAGTTATGTAGTATTTTGAATACTCATCAGTCAACACTCATCTTATACGCAGGCCGTCTTTCGGTTTAAAGAATGGGAGAGAAAACACAAGGAGAGAGCGGCGTCGTTTCAGTTTCAACAAGAAAACCTGCAAAGAGTGAGGCAGAGCCTGATGCGATCCAGGGACGAAAAGAAATCAAGAGGTAGAATCGGCTGCGCCTTCCCGTTGGATTCGAAGCGCAGTCCCGCTTGGTTTTACAGTGACGGAAATATAACATTTCCGCTTTCGAATCCCTGTCTAAATAGGAATCATGAATTATTATCGAATTAAGTTACTGTATAATCAGTTATTAGAAATCTCGTGTCCAATTTCAAATATTCGAATTCGTGAAAATTGCAAATCAAAAGCTGACCTCCAACTCTTCAAATTGAAGTACTTTCGAAATCCATATCCAAACCCATGCTCATCGCTACAGGAGAAAGCGGCAGCATTAAAATATCAGATCCTATCATCGCCGGGTCGTCCACGTACGGTCAAGTGTTGCTGAAAACGCGAAACGAAGCGATGAAGATGGCCGGCGGGTACGGGGAGACCGCGCCGGGAATCGTGAGTGGCTTCGGCGGGTCGCAATTGTGATCGCGTGGTTTATCGCGGATTGATTACTTTGCAGGGCGCGCCAGAAAACAGGCCTCCAAGAATAGAGCCACGAACACGGCCACGTAAGTCATATCGAATTCATTTTCATCGTCCCAAGTGGAACGCAGCCTGCCTCAAGGCGTTGCCATGGGCGCTGTTCTCATCACCAACAACCGAATGAGTGTGCGTTATATTATGACTGTCGACAAATCCAATGCCAAAAATCGGGCTATGAACCAGTAATACATTACTTCAACTTTTTCGGAGTAGTCATGATTGGTTTTCCTCTACTTGCAGTACTTACGCACCTCTGCACTACTTGTAGTACTTGCAACACTGAGTTCAACAGTTTGTCAGACAGAACTACTTGCTTTTGATAATAAAATCCTCATAACACCGTAGTTATGGCTTCTCCTTCTACTTGAGTACCAACGCTGACCTGTTTTAAGTATTCCATATCGATTATTTCCGTTCCCTTCATTGATAGAGCCTTCCGTAGCGTGGTGGTAGGCTATTTATTATTACGGCTTATAAAATACTACTCTTGTGGGGCAATATTCGAATAGTTGACTAGTTGATTAAGTAAATCCAATATATACCTTTCCAGCGAGTCTCAACTCCGGATCTGGTTCTGGTTCCGAAGTTTCGTCTCCGAATCCGTCATTTCGACGCTTCCGTACCAGCCTACGGGTGAGGTTTTGAATTCCGCAGTCTCGTATTGCGCAAGATCACGCTAAACGTCCGTTTCAGAGGTCATTCGAACAGTCACCCACACATCGCCCAGACTCATCCGGCATAACTCGCACTCGCTGGTCTGTAGATTCAAAGGTGAGTTGCTTCGATTATGTCTGCGTGCTCGCGTATTCTGTTAGCTATCGTTATGACAGATGAAATTCAGTTTTCCCGTTTTCAGGGCTCTTCTTCGTCCTCGGTCAAGTCCAATCCAAGCGATTCTCCAAGCCGTCACCCACCTCCCACACCTGCGCCACGGGATGCACCAATGTCCGGGTAGGTAGCAGACCACTTCTGCGAGGGCTGGGTACCACTGCTCCTGCATGAAACGGTGCAGTCATTTTTCGCACCGACGACACGTCTCAATGAAGGTCCCGTCGAAATACACGTTATCAGAAGCCATACCGGACATTCGACAGGATAGCGTAATGGTGAAGCGTCCGGCTTCTCGTTCAGTTGGTCGTGGGTTCGATCCCCGGCCGGGTCAGACCCCAGACCCTATTATTAACACCGTTATACATGACTTCCCTGCTGACATGACTTAGAAAGCCCTACAACGATATATCTGCACGTTTCTTGTCCATCGGCATATGCGCACAATGCATTCATTGAATGCATATGGACATATCGTGTGTGTTTGGGTGTATACGGTGTATATGCCGCAAATACACCGAGGGCAAAAATATACCACGGCCTTTCCTTACCGGACTTTGCGCTTAGAAAGGCTTCGTAGACTATCTGTACGCGTTAATTCGTGTTTGTCACGGTTTGGAAAATATCAATCACTGTTGTTGAAGTGATCGCGGAGCCTCTCCGATTACGAAACCTCTCAATTTATCGCGAGCAGCATGGGTGGTCACTAGGGCTGTTCAAAAATAACTTTTTTTCCTGAATCTTGCTGGTTACTTGATTAAATCGTTAGGTTGCCTTAAAAAACGACGCACACCAAATTTGAATTCATTTTCGGTGATAATTCTTGGATTATCCACCAATCAAGGATAATCCCAGAATTATCGAATAAAAACTGAAATAACTCCGCTTCTACGGCTTGGAATTGAGTCAAATTTGTTTTGCATAGTTTTTGAAGACAGCCCAACAATTTCATGGGGTTGGCAGAAAAATTTGGAAAAAAATTTTTTTTGCGTTTTTGGGCAAATCCAAAATTTTCAAACTCTACGTAACCCGCGAATATTTGTCGGAATGAATTCAAATTTGGTATGCGTCGTTTTTTAAGGCAACCTAACGATTTAATCAAGTAACCAGCAAGATTCAGGAAAAAAAGTGATTTTTGAACAGCCCTAGTGGTCACTGTTCATGGTCAATGGTCAGTAGGAGCTACTGTAAATTTCTTCTCAATTTCATGTATATAAATTTTCAAAGACATGTCGAATCTACTAAGTAGAAGTAGGAAATAAAGAAAAGGACTGAAGTAATAGTCGACGTGTCGCATGCTTTTTTCAGTTAATCTGTGGTAGACATTACAAGGTGCATCGTCATAGTCACTAACGCGTAATGACACATGACACTATAAATCTATTCGATTTTCAAAAATATATGAAGTTACCGTGATGTAAGGCTCTTTTCCGTTGTTGGTGGCGTTTTCACTCCGATAAGCAACGCCAGCATATCCCAAACCTACTTTCAAAATGCAGAGGCCAGTGGTTTTACCTGAAAAGTGTGACCAACCAGCCCGAAAAGTCGGAGATGATGAATGTTTTTGCGGGCGATCCGAACACCCTGAATTGGTCCTTCAATTACCTGGTTCGATTCGGTTCAGATTTACAAAGGTACAAAGTACGCAGATCACTGTCCATAAGCGCGTACACGCTTGCAACACCGTAAAATGTATTCACGCATCGGCAATATTGCCTGCAGTACCGATGCGTTAACGCTTCTTGTTAAAACTACGTTTTAATTTGGATTTCAAATGTAAGAAGTAGTTTGGACATAAGTCTGCATCCCTCTTACAAATGAAATCGTTACATGACACTATCAAAATAGCCCCTGTATCACGTTAACCGAATATCTTTTCGAAGGTTCTACATATTCGTACTATATAATTACTCATTTTGCGTTAGTCGCTTGTATACATCTTGCATTTTTAAGTTATAGCCACGTCCAACGAACTGCTGAAAGTAAGCCACTTCTGGACTAATGCTCCTTTTTTCAAATTTATTTACTTCTTCACTTATTAAACCTTTGATTTGTGTCTCCACTTGAAGTAGTTTAGAAACGTCGTGGAAATTGCTACTTCTACCTGACTACTTTCATTATCTCCACCGTCAAACCATCAACACTGAAATCTTTACAGACCTTCTCCGCATGACTTCAGGGGCCCTCATAACCCGACGACGCACGGGGAAAGCGCCCCGCCCGTTCCCCCGCGCGAAAGTAGACCGTCCTTCGTGGAAGGCAGGCCGGCGCTGCCGCCCAGAAGTCCGAACATGAGATGAAGCGTGCAACGATATCAAAACAAGTGCAATAAGACTGTTACGACTCGAATTCACGTCACGTGGAAAGTGTCCCAAACCGTTTTTCCGTTTCTCGACTTTGTAAATAGCTGCGTTTCGTTTTTATGGAAAAGTTTTCAGTGATGGTGATTTGGAAAATCATGACCGTGCTGCTCGGAGTCATGAATAGGTTGTTTCTCTATAACGTAAGCCGTTGCGTGCGCTCGGCTGTAACCTCAATCATATCTTTTAAATTTATTTTCTTCTCCACCCGAACATCGTAAATAAGTCGCCAAAGGCGTAATTGTAAAATATATCATCCTGAACTTGCGGCTGGACCTGTGTGTTCAGGAGTCTCTCAAAATTGAGTTCATATCGAAGCATCTGGCCGCGATTTGTCTGAGATTTCGTCACCCTTTTGCATAATGGTTGTAGAAAGTTTAGCAGCGGGGGTGAAATTAAAATTTTCAGCAAAATTTCGTGACATTGTGCACTACCCACATTTTTGTGTCATTTGCAACATTGTCCCATACCGAAAATCCACCAAAGCGCAATAAGATATCGCCAATGTTTCCAGTTTTGTGCGAAAATTCTAATATATACCGTCACCGATTCGTTTATGAAATCTCATTACATTAGTTCCTATCCCGATCCAAGCATCAGATGCGAGACTCGTATGTCCGTGATGTAGACAGCGTAGTTGCACATTGCACAAGCACGGCCAACCTGATTCAGTAATTCAGTATACCGTGTACCGTTGACGAACGAATATTTATGGTAACAATCCCGATGTAACATTGTGAGGTATGCTTTTTATCAGTGACGTGCGAATATTTTCAAAGACGGATTCCAGTCTACAATATATCTATGTATTAAGATGATCACACTCTATGCAAATCGGACGCGTAGCCTTTAATTTATGCTTAATCAGAGTACTATTATAACTTCACCGGGTCCAATTATAAGTGATGTTTGTCGCGAATTTATCTACTGTTTTAATGTGCGATTCTTTAAAAGAATCGATTTTTTTCTCTCCGTTTGCGGTTCGTGCGAACTGTGGATAGAATGTGTTCTGTAGCTTTCACGTCGAACTCGGCAGAAGTTGAGCTGAATGCATTACTTTATTTTCTGTTGACTATATACTTTACCGATTTCCACGGTATGTCAGAACATGACTTTAGATTAAATTTATCTATTGTTGCTCATAACAAGACCCGTTACGTCACTGCGATCTCATCTTCAACGGCAGTTGGATTGTTTTACTATGTTTTCTGAACTATATATATACTTTAATCTTGGTATCGTAGTCGTTGCTATGGATTTGTGTCATAAATGTCAACTCGATCATATCATTGTGCGTAGTGTGTTTAATTGTCTTTGAGGGATATTTATCTGACATTTATATGTAGGCATACTGTAAAGTGCATCTAAGAGTGAGTATAAATGGCAAGTGGTAAGGGTTTCATTTTGCTGCAAGCTGTGACTATAGATTACTAAACCTACGGTAGGTTAGTGATATATATTGTGACTGGCAGCTCTCACTGTTAAAGCAATCCCCAGTCTGAATATTGAAGCACAAAAACTGACTGTTTTGTCCAGTTATAGCCTACAATTACATGCTCAATGCTCGTGCTCACAAAAAGCTTGAGTTGTAAGAATTTGAGCCAATTTGGCGATGTAGTATACAGCGAGCCAGGGTTTGAGCGTTATCCTGCCGACAGATGTATGCACGGTTGCATTGAAAACAAATGGTTGTTTAAAACACTTTGGTTAAAACATGTTTTGAATAGTGTTTTAAACAAAGGCCATTTAAGAAAAAGTGGCATTTTTTTAAAAGTTGTAAAATCATGCCATGATTGTGTAAATACATTCCAAAAACATGTTATATGAGCCTACAGACAATTACCACCCGATATAGCCTACGTATATCGATATGGGGTGGTTGGAACCCTCAAAATAGTCGGGTCAACAGTTATAATACTGATATTTCGTCGAAGGAGCTATCTTTACCCTATATTCATTTGTCAATGTCAATCACTATGACGGCACAATTGAATATTCGTGACGTCATGGCTTAAACTGAGAC
>ATSW01013132.1:0-12302 GCA_000444245.1 Botryllus schlosseri | reverse complement strand
GTGTGTGTGTGTGTGTGTGTGTGTGTGTGTGTGTGTGTGTGTGTGTGAATAAAACAAACAAACAAACAGTATGTGTGCTGTCTCACTCTGTCGATGTACATGTCACCCGTTTACCAGCAATTTATAGTATTTTATTACTGTAGGACTGGAGGAAATCGAGTATCCGAGTATTAATTGGGCTTTTAGTCGAGTCGAGTATTCGGGTATCACTAACTATGACCTCATTACAGTATGAGAGATGTGGACAGATCGAATATGGATCTTTTATGCTTCCACAGGGAATATAAGTTCTACATCGCAGTGAAGATGATTTGGTATTTTTCGACCATGCCCATGTCATTACGCAATGTGACAATGCTCGGGTTCGTCACTTCTTCACAGGTATGTCATTTTCACCAACTTGCGTGGCTGTGTGTACATGTACGTACATGTACAGTGTACACTTCATGTTTCGTATGCTGCGACCCGGCCAATTGAGGTTTCAAGGCTTCCAATGTTGTATATGCTATCGATGCTATAGTTTTCGTTGAAAAATTAACTGTTAGTGGTGTAAGGCTTGCGGTCAGTAAAGGATAAATGTTTTTATCAAGGCTTATAGCAGATTCATACAGTCATTGCACCGCGGCATATTCACGATGACCAACTAGACAACAATTTGTTATGATGGGTCGTCAACCTTTTGTATTCCGCTCATTTCAAATCTTGACTTTCAATACCATATTAATTCGATATAAGATTTGCTGCGCAAGCCGGTATCATATCTGGGCAATCGACAAAGTCTGTGTTTCCGTGATACTCGACGAATATATCACGGCGGGTCAGAATAAAACGCGCGAGCTTCTCATACATGGTCCCGTGGTGGGAAGCATTTGCGATGGGACTGATGTGCCCAGAATGTCTGATAGCTTAGCTGCAACAGTAACGAGATTCGCTGTGATCTGCACCGGAACGTTTATTTTGAACAGTGTTCAGAGAAGGTTAGTGGCGCGAAACTGATTGAACGCATTCCTTCAAACTAGCAACAGTTCTGTCAATGTTTTGCCACGGTAATTCCTGCGACGTTCGCGGATTCATGTTTTATTTTAGAATGCCTTCAATATGGATTACTGAAAATTGATCTAAGTGGGACACATAACGTGAGCTGTTCGGATATCATGAATTACCAAATTTTATTTATCGACCTATATAGTGTATACAGTGTATGACATTACATTTCAAACTAGTATATATTCAAATTGAATTCGAGTAACATTTGCCTCGCCCGCTAAAGCATACACACCTTATAACCTGTTTACGTTTGTTGACAATCAGAGAAAATCGATGCATATATCTATTACCATGTCTATCCAATTATTTGGTGGCTCGGCAAAAATAGTCATAGAGTTTGTACAATACACACTAAACAATACAGCCTACCATAGTTACTGTCCTATTGAGCTAAACCGGGCATTTCCATATTCACTGGAACCGTGCCCCTTTCGTTGCAGTCTGGTAGACATATAGCTCCTATCGGTACTCTAATAATGATATTTCTGCGGAGTTAGACGTAACGAATGATATCGGTTAATCAATATTTATTATAATGGTCGTTCTCCTGTTGATCACGATGAGCATATAAATATTGTGATCATTAGCCACTGAGGGATGGTGCAAAAGCGAACCACTGAAAGGTTCTCGTCCGTGGGAAGATTAACGTGAGCATTAGGGTTGTTCAAAAATAACTTTTTTTTCGGATTCCAGCCATTCACTGATTAAATATTTCATGCTACCCTAAAATACACTGCACACCAAATTTGGTTCGAATTTGGTCCAAATTTGGTTATGTGAGTTTTTCGTTGATAAATCGCGGATTATTTTCCGATCAAGGATAATCCGAAGATTATCATCGAAAAACTCACATAACTCCACTTCTACTGGTCGGAATTGACTCAAATTTGCTTAGCAACGTCTTTGAAGACAGCTCAACAATTTCATGGGGTTGGCAGAAAAATTTGGAATTTTTTTTTTCAATTTTCCATAATAAATTAAAAATTTTAATTGGATCTGCGGAGGCCTTTACTGGTTGGAATCGAGTGAAATTTGGCGAGCAAGGTTTTCTACTGCAACCTGACGATTTAAGAGGGGATCGGCTTGAATCGGAAAAAAAAGTTATTTTTGAACAGCCCTAGTGAGCATGAGCATGAATCTGTGACATCACATTGCGGGACCACGGGTATTCCAAAGAAATGTACGCTATGTCTTCGCCTATGTGTATTTTGGCCCTTGTCATCAGAGTTAGCAGAAATCCGGATTGAATTTCTTTGAATTTTGGAAAATTGGAGTGACATCTGGAAACGTTTTTGTCTTTCCGTCCACGCACTGTAATAGATCCGAGGTCACTTCGCACCAGCAAGGACCCGCATTAGCACCCAGTATTGAATGGGTGAGAATCTTTGGACCCTCTGAATCATGTTGAATCATGGACCCTAATATATTATTGCAGATAACGCTAACGTGAACGATCGTTCATGCCAACCCTAGTAGCAATACTGCTTGGGTTACCATACGTCCTCATCCAGGAGGATTAGTCCTCCTTTTCAGGCTTTTGAAAATGTCCTCCGACGACGCCTAAATGTCCTCCTTTTTGGCAATTCGTTCTCTTTTACAGATTTTACAGCTAGGATAATGGAAAGGTTCGACTGTAAATCGGCATAAATGACGCTAAATAGCTACTACGGACATTCGAGCGGGTCATTCGGGAGCCGATTGAAAGTGACCTCTTGTTTTTTAGTCAACTCCACAAATTTTCCAGCAAAAATGACTGTTTTCTGATTTGGTAAAAGTGTCTTACTTTCCCGATTCCAAAATATGGTGACCCTATGACTGCAAATCATTCGTAGCTAAATATATTATATTCAAACAGAACCGCAGCATCACATTTGATCGCTTATTTTTTAGGAGTCGTAAAGAAGATAATAGCCAGAACCACATATCAATTGTGAGTACTGACACCACTGAGATGTCCGATGAAAATCAGGAAAAGTGCCTTACTAGCGGAGATGGCGATGGTGCAATCATGATATTACAGAAAGCAGACAGTAGTCAACCACCGATCAAGGACACCGTTCCTGTTGAACCAACAGCGACTGAAGAGACTGAGACATCAACACCTCAAGAAGCCTCACATCGCAATATTCCCACATCTGACAATGTCGACGTTGGCAAATATTCAAGTATTGCTTCCCGGGGTGCTCCCATTGTTCAGCCAGATTCCAACCAACAGGAGGTCCTACGTGTCTCAAATGAGGTGAAGCAAGCTGGTGTCATGGTAAGCGAAACGGGAGAATGTAAATCAGAGAAAGTAGAGCAGGTACCTTCCAATAACGACCGCATCGAGAGCAATGAAAAAGTAGAGGAATCTGAATTGAGTCTTGAATTGACTGATGAAACTATTTCGAAAGTGACATCACCAGACGAATATGAACAAATAAAAAATACCTCGGCCTGTGCTGAAGGTGTGAGCTCTTCTACCCAACTGCTAGACTCATTAGCACAAAGTTACAAAGTCCGACAGGCACCCGGGAATTCATCACCTCCTCGAAGTTCCACTCAAGAATTGCTGGATTCAATGACGAAAAGTGTCTCTAGCGCGAACGTACCCGATCGAAACCAAAACATTAAAAATGACAGCGACGATGTACACCATCTCGATGCGGATAAACGATCTGCTACTGATAAATCTGGGGATGCGCGGGACTCGATCAAAAAAGAGGATGGACAAACGCTTGATAATAATTTTGAAAACAACAATGATACTTCCAATCCTACCTTAAATGAACGGCGTATTACCGAAGAGGATAAACCAGACGCAGCCCCTAATAATACAAAAACGTCAGCAGAATCTACTGCGGATCCAAATGATCAAAAGTCTCAAAGGGAAATCGGCAATGAAAATGCAAAGAAGAACGCCATACCACAAGAACCTGCCAATGAAACTGAAACAATGTCGCCAAAGAATGAGCCGAAGACACGAGACACCACACAAAAAGGAGATAAAACTGAAGGAACACACGGCGGAAATGACAAGGGCACGGGGGACTCTGCGAATATAACAGTGGTTGCACCAGTGCCTCATATCCAAATCACGGATGATGATATCGACTATCTACAAGATTATCATTCTGACTCCAACAAGAAAGCAACTCCAAACAATCTCAACTTAGTGGAGCGGTATATGGCGGAGCGGAGTGGCGGGGAAAGCGAAGGCTGGTCATCAGACTCGGCGGCGTCGTACAGTAGCAACTGCTCTGCTTGCAGAATGCAAACTCAGAAACGCATCCAAGAAAACAGTCGCCGAAGGAATAGATATTCAAGCAGCAGCTCGACTTCAAGTACCTCTTCAAGTAGCAGCTCTTCAAGTAGTAACAGCTCTTCTGAAAGTTCTGTGTTCGAGGAAGAAATATCAGCGGCCAAGGTCACGCATCAAGAATCCTCACCACCGATCGAGAAGTCAAGAGAAAGTGCGGTCAAGTTTTTGCTCCACCGTACTGCCGGCGCTGACAAAAACCAACTGCCCCAATCACCTTGGCCTGGAAAGAAATTGAGTGACCCTTGCGTGGACAGCCAATCGTTCAGGTTGCCGAGTTCCGCAACTCCACGTGGAAAAGATTTTCCACCACAAAGTCGAAAACCGAATTTACCAACGTCTGGCTTTAAAAGCGTAACCAAGGTACAGCACACATAAATATGGTACCATATCTCTTCTAAGTAGGGCTGGGCACAATGATTCGAGTACTCGAATCTGAATGGAGTGTTAATTTTAATGATTCGAGTCGAGTAGTAAAAGACGATTTTTTCGAGTACTGAAATTGTACGCTCCTCGCCACTGAAAGTTAATTTATCAACGAATATTATAGTTTCGATACTAATTTTCACTATTGAAGCCTTGAAACCTTGATTGACCGTATCGTAGCATACGAAACATATAATACAAAGCTACAAGCGTTATTGGAAATAGCACATTTCCGAAGTCATGATCATCTCACAACATTGTCACCAAGTGCAATGAAATCGGTATGGTCGAAAAAATACCAAAGTATCTTTAATGTGATGGATAACAGGCATTATATTCTTTGTGGTCGCATAAAGGGTACATATTTGAACTTTTGCATCTTACTTTCTGTTATGACGTCATAATGAGTGATACTCGATTACTCGACTCGACTCGAAGCATAATACGTGATTCAGAATCGAATCACTCAGGTACTCGATTTTGCCCAGCCCTACTTCTAAGTATTAGCACTATAGAGATAGCAATGTCACCGTAGCCTTCTCATAAATACTCATTACTCACATACATCATCCCTCGAGAGTGTCATGCGTTGCAATTATCGTTGGCGTAATCTTGATGTACAGTTGTACACTGTTAGCGAAAACGGTGTGTATTCACATCCGTCTAACACGGGTGATATAAGGGTGTGAAAATATACTCGTGGTATACGATATCTTAACCTATATCTTATACACCACGGTATAAATCAAATACAACATTTTTATTCCAATGATGCTTGTATGTACGGACTAAGGATGGTATGGACGTATGGGCAGGTAAGGTTTACAACCGCGATATAATTCTTAGTTGGGTTGTGTTTTCATGTACCACTCTTTGGGTGTGAATATTCACTCTTTGCGCTAGGAATGTAGGTTATGCTGTTGCATCGAAAACTGCCCCTGCCTGATGGTTTACGACAGGTCCGTAACTGCCGCACCCTACAATAAAATAGCATTTGAGGAATAACAACTCATTACACATTAGTAATTCACAAATACAATAACTCTTTGCCGACTTTGTCATGAGTCCCCAACCACAGAACTTATGGTTTTGTAAAGCAACCGGGGAACGTTACTGTTTACACGCACACGCACTATATCTCATCTTTATTAACGCATGGATTATATGTTATTAGCAACATAGATACCTGTTGCTAAGTTCAGCTACTCTTAAGCTTCTCGTGGCAACTTCTACTTCGGTGAATGTAACGAGGCCATGCATTAGGCGTCATATTTGCGTTGAGCGTATGTTATGCTCATTTTAACTGAAATGTTCGGACGCAGAAACCGCTGAACTGCCAACTCAATATTAAAATCGAATCAACAGTTGTTCACACCATGTGTAACATATATACAATTGACGAGTCGTTCGTTCGCGGTCATAGTCTTAGTTGAATGAGCAGCAGTATTTCTGATCTGATTCATTGATGGGGATCAAATTATTAGGCGACTACATTCTTACAAGAAAAGCTGTGTAAATGGATCTCAATCTTAATGTTGCAGTACCATACTCTGTGTTTATATTTTGGTGTCATTCCAGGAAGAACCCTTGGTTATTCACTTCAGCCCCACTGGCGCTACAAAACCAAGGTTTGGGATCCTGTATGCTACAATAACGTACGATTCGTCAGCAGTCATTTCATCGTTGGATGCGAACGCGCTGGGGAATCTCACTATATTTGTTTCGAAATGCGAAGAGCTGGAATCGAACATAGACGCGACGAAGTTATACGTCAAATTGTAAGTCTTGAATATTGGCCAGTTTGAACGGTATACCATTTACTGATGCTAGAATAACACAAGTAGGTAATGGGCTTTTACTTGTCTATCGTCGTAACAATGTCGTCGTTGTTGACATTAATTCTATTATTCCATTTCACGGACATTCTGGCGAGACCACCAAAAATTTTATTTTTCCCAGGTACACCGCGAGAAAATTACGCAATGCGGATTAAGTTTCCTCAAAAAAGTCAAACTGCATAGCGATAACCACTTCTCCCTAAAACAAGTCAAATAACTCACCCCAAACGCCTAAGTCTGTAAACTTGACCCAAGGCGTTGCAGAAAAACTCATTCTTAGCGACTTTAACAAAATTAAAAGCCAGAATAAGGTGACCCAGTGAAAATGTAATTTTTGGCGGTCTCGCCTGGGCGTTCGTGGAATGGGAAACTATCTCAAATTTAAACGACAGATTTAGTAAAGCGATATATTAAGATATTGTTCGGACACGGTCTTGCTTGGCAGGGTAGTTTAACATTTTGCTTTCAAGCCATTGTGTCATAGATAACACAGTGAGATGCAACTAATCCATCATGTAGCTCTTTGTTACGCAAATCAAAGAGATTAGAGCCATACTAGAAATAGTTTGCATGTTTTTAAATCACTCCTCCTATATTTTGACGTAATATTTGATAAAAGTTGCAGTCAAAATTGGTATTAAAAATAAATGAAAGTTGCAAAAAGTTGCACTATAAAATCACTCCAAACCGCTTAAAACATCATTGTACATAGATTGCGAGTATCTAGCAAAATGTCGGAAGTTGTAAAAAAAGTTGCAAAAGCTTCAAAAACTTGCCCTAGTATAATTACTATATGTTACAAAATACAGTGTCCTTTGAAAGTCTTGAAAGCGTTGACAATACGGATCGTCGTTGTTTTAGGAAGGTACAGGTTAGACTTTTTATGTTACTGAATACATTTAATTTCCCAGCCTCTATTTATAGTCTCGTTAACAACCGTTGGGCACCATCTAATCATCTCTACGGATAAATATCAACATATCAAATCGTCATGAACGATTAGACTCTCAGCGAAAACACTGCGCATTCACATTCACACACAAATGCTGGTAGCGCACAAAAACATAACTTAACTAAGAATTATATCGCGGTTACAGACGTTCCTATGTCACTTATACGTGCAAGCATCGATTAGGTTAAAATGCTGTGTTTGGGTGATACCGTGGTTTCAGTCTGGGCTAGGTTCTGGTTAATGTGTAGATTCGCACCCGTATAAATCAGGGGTGGTACACAGGTGTGAATACGCAATTTTTTCGTTAAGAATTTACAATATATTGTCAGGTGCATTCATAGTCAAATCTTGTAGAATCCTGAGAAACACTTGCTCATCTACGGGGCAAACACGCGACACACACCTACTATCCACTTATATACTGTTACCTTAATGTCGAAGCCAATTTATAGTCGTTTTCCAATATCGTATTCAGTATCGAATCGCAAGTAAAACATACCATATGCTATAAAACCTTAAAATTCTTTTTTTTAGCAATATATTAGAAAACACGAAATCGACACCCCATCGCGGGAAACTGGGAATCGGCGCACAGAGCAAGAAATCTGTTAGCTGGGATAAAGACATTCTGATACGAAACGTACCGTTGAAGATCATTCGTAATGGCGTGTTGCGTGCATCAATTGTAAAAAGGGAGACGCTCAGCGACAGGTGTCTGGCGTCCTGCGACATTGAGCTCAATAAACGTAAGTATTGCAAGAAAAAAAGCCATTATGATTATATTCAATGTACCTGCGCGCAGTTGTGTCAGTCCTGAATTTAGAAAATTGGGCATTTTCAATGTCTCGGATTTAAATCATTATGCATCAATTTGAAATTGTAAAAATCATGGAACAATATGACGAAAGAACAGTACCTGACCATTTTGGCAACTTTTCCTATGCCCCAATTCAATTCACCATTATAACACGAGATTATCATAAAATCAGTCCCATTTGTGTCATTGAAATCATCAAGACTGTCAAGAAATTTCCTATCGCATATGGGAGTGAAAATTTGGTACAACGTACCAGCAATCTTCCGTACTCTTACTTATCATAAGTTTAAAGCTCGCAGATCGCACAGAAACGAGGTACGATGATTTGGAAGTGAAGTTGCCTTGTGCGATTGCTTTCATTGTTTGTGTCTGTCCTATAACTCGTACGAAACTGTCACCCAGACACGGCGTACATATGCGGCTGTTATTAAATTAGATCAACGCGAAATGTATACGCGACAATACAGTGAGTGTGTTATGAATCAAACAACTTTTGTCGTATAAGGGGTTAGGCGTAGGACTGGGCGCAATGATTCGAGTACTCAAATCTGAATCGAGTATTAATTTTAATGATTCGAGTCGAGTAGTAAAAGTCGATTTTTTCGAGTACTGTAATTATACGCTCCTCGCCGGTGCACGTTAATTTATCAACGATAATTATAGTTTCGATACAATTTTTCCCTGTGAAAGCCTTGAAACATTGACTGGCCGTATCGCAGCATGCGCGACATACAGTACAACGCTACAAACGTTACTGAAAATATGTATTTCCGAAGTCATGATCATCTCACAACATTGTCCCAAAGTGCAATGAAACCCGTATGGCCGAACAAATGCCGAACTATCTTTGATGTGATCAATAACAGGCATAATATTATTTGTGGTGGCATGAAAGGTACATAATTAAACTTTGACATATCTGTTATTACGTCATAATGAGTAATACTCGAATACTCGACTCGACTCGAAGTATTTTACGTGATTCAGAATCGAATCGCTCAGGTTCTCGATTTTGCCCAGCCTTAGTTAGGCGGCGTTCGATACCTGATTTGCGTCCCAAGTGGGCGGTATTTTAAAATTGTTTGAGAAACACTGGTTTAGTAGTTTCCCGATGACCTCTAACGTATCGGATAGTTGCTACTCTCTGTACGTGTGATCGTGTGGTAAAAAGAACTTAACAGAGCGAGCGAATTCTTATTAACCCATCGAGTCAACATTGTCGCATTTGTAAAACCGACGAGTCGACGAGGTTGTCATGGGTTCGCAATAACGGAAGGAGTAGCAAAGGAAGAATTGCGCATAAATCACTCGTGACTAGGGCTGCGCACAAAGATTCGATTACTCGAATCTGAATCGAGTAATAATTTTAATGATTCGAGTCGAGTAGTAAAAAACGATTTTTTTCGAGTACTGAGAGTATTATTAATTTTCTAACGAGTAATATAGTTTTGACACTATTTTCCACTGAGGAAACCTTGAAACCTTGATTTGCCGTGTCGCAGCATACCAGACATAGCACAAAGCTACGGACGTTACTGGATTTAACACTTTTTCGAAATCACGATCATTCCACAACATTGTCAAGAAGTGCAATGAAATCAGTATGGTCGAAAAACTACCCAACTGTCTTAAATGTGACGGATAACAGGCATTATGTTCTTCGTGGTAACGAAAAAGGTACATAATTGAACTTTGACATAGTACAATCTGTTGTGACGTCATAAGGAGTACTACTCGCTTATACTCGACTCGACGCGAAGCTCAATACGTGATTCAGAATCGAATCACTCAGGTACTCGATTTTCCCCAGCCCTACTCGTGACTAAGGGGTGTGATTAGTGATTACTAGGGCGATTATTTTTTAGACCTAAAAACGAAAGATTTTGACCTAAAAATCAAAATTTTGACTTTTTTGACAATAAAAAACTTAGTTTTGACCAAATTTCGACCTCATGTATGTAAATTAGGTGTTTCCCACAAAATATCAAAATTTTTTTCATTTCTGGTCGGCACTGTCAGTCATTACGAAGTAATTAGGCCTGAGCTAACTTTTTTTTACTTAAAAACTGACAAATTCTTACATGAAAAAAAAATTTCAACTAAATCTGAAAAAAAAATGTTGTAGTACAACGAAAGATACTTTCCTACATTCTCGGGTAGCAAATGTCTGTCCTTACCAAGTAGCGGCCAAGAATGGAAAAATAACGTTCAACAGCAGCAGTTGTTGGCTGGCAACACTGAAGTTGTGTGTACAGTACACGGCTGGTGAGTGGTGACACACCGTGTTGCATCAATTTTGTCTCCATCACAATTTTTCATCATGCGCGTGGTGATATAAAAAGCAATGCCCATTGCCCACGCAGACTTGCTTCAGTTAGGATATTGCGGTACGTTAAGCATACCACTATGCCAACCTATTTGTTTCATTTGGCCGTTTATGATTCACAATGAGCAGACAATGGGCCGTATACAACGGTAGGCCGATAAATTGGATTACAAGCTGTAAAATATCAATGATGAGTTCACCCACAGTGCAAACATCTGCGATAAAAACGAAATTCCGGTTGCAAAATAAAATTGACCTTGTGAAGAATTTTGACAATTTTTTGACCTCACGCTACAATTTTGACCAAATTTTGGCTTATTTCGACATGTCAAAAAAATCGCCGTAGTGATTACCTGTTACATCTGTAATCCCACTTTTATAGCTCTGCCCGCGGAAGCACGTTACTTAGGAACGTGTTAAAGTCACGCAGCAGAAGTCTTACTGGGTATCACGACTTATATGTTGATCAAGTCGTTTTGTGTTCAGGACAACGGTTCGGACGCGAAAGCCAAGACGTCGTTTCCTGTGCTGAATGGATAGCTGTTAGAAGAAAAGTATTGGAATGCAAGTTGTCGTTGCATTGATGCGTAAATTATATTATGTCCTGGCCTTTCCATTAATTGCAGGGTCAAGAAATCTGAAAAATAATATTAATTGCGACTACGGTTTTTAGCAATAAATTTGTAACTTATATATTCACACTGGCGTATTCTTGCTCCGTTCATTGCGCTTTCTTGTGGCGTCGCAACGTGTACGCTGATTGTACGCGATGCATGTGAGGTGAGATTTCTTAGGGTGAAAAATGTTGTCCGTGGCGGAATAGTACCGAATTTGATGAATGTTTAGTACCGCTACTTTATGCTGACTTATTTGGTCTTTATTTGTGGTAGCTGTATCGGTCAATCTGTAATATTCCCGGAGATTCATCTTGCAATTTGGAGAGTGTCGGCAATTAAAAAATTGGTGGCATGGATACGATTTCTCTTGCGTTGGGGAGCTTTCCAGGCAATACTTTTGAACTACCGCATAAATCGAAATCTCCAATATAGTACATTCTAATTCGACGTCATAACTCCACTTTTACTGTACTAACTACAGTATGTGGGCTAGTTGGTTCTCAGGTATAATTCAAGCGACAACACTAGGTAACATCTCGTATCATGGATGGTGTTGATTGAAGTAGTCGAAGGTCGAATTTGTAGTTTGTTGCGACTTGAAGTCAAGTTACAAAGCGTTTATAAGCTATCTGTAAACGCATGGTAAGGAGAGTGGACTCTATATTATTCCAATATATTTCCAATAATCGTAATAATATTATTCCAATATTATTCCAGGATATTATATTGCGATGTATTTTGGTATTAGTTCAACACAAGATGGAGCATAGAGGTCTCCCTATGTTCATAATCAAACAACGCGAAACTGATGTGAACAACGTCACATATTCCTCGTTGGAAATTGATTTGCCTTCCAGCCTAAACAATAGTTTGTCGACTTCATTTATGAAGGCTTCCCTAACGCGCAAGAATAACATTTCTTTCGTCGACCCACATTATTTATCAGCAAACCATGTCTCCTTACTAGGGATTGACTGAGAC
>ATSW01013129.1:0-12888 GCA_000444245.1 Botryllus schlosseri | reverse complement strand
GGGGGGGATTAGGTAAAAATCATGCAATAGGCCAGACATTTACTATTTTGTTTCAGTTTTAGTCACTGCTCTCATCAACTCTTACGAAATAAGCCTCATTTAAGAGGTTTCATAAACAATAGAGGATAAAGGCATACAAAAAACTACATTGTCCAAAGTTACCCCACATGCACGGGTAACTTTGGACACGGATAATTTACAAAAATAAGGTACTTATTTATGACCATGAAGATTTTGGATTAGTTAATTCTAATCTTTGCTCCATGACTCCAAAAAAACTCAAAACTTGCCTCCCCTACACCCTAGCATTTCCAAGATACAAAGCGGAGTTGTTGAGAATTGTCCAATGTTACCCCGGTTTACGGTACCTTACTCAAAAATTTTGGTTTGTAAAAATAAACAAAAAATTGAAAATAAAATAAAATATGGTTATCACCTAAAACTTCCGTATATTTTCCGAGTGGGAAATATTGTCGGAAAATCTGCCAGAACATCAGAAGTCGACATGTACGGTTTTATGTGTAAATTTTCACCGTTTCAAACATCAAAACGTTTTCTGAGGGGGATTTGTAAATTTTGGTCACGCTTCAGTGATTTTCAAGATCTAGGTCAAGTTCAAGTGCAAATTCAATCGGCATATGAGTCATAAACAGGTATACTATGCCTGCAAATGGTTGGATATGACAAAAGAAAGCATATCGCGTTGTTTTATGCCATAAACGGGACTGTAGGGGCCGATTGAGTCTTGATCATGAACTTGACCTTGATGACCACTCACTGACCACGCCCATTTGTAAATTTTTATGTATTTTCCATTTTTCGATATCTAACGAACCGCGCGGTTTACAACCATGGTTTACGGTTTGTTTGAAACCAGGCAACAGTGGCTACGTACTGAAGCATCACATTCCTCTCTCCGACGCCATCCTGAGGGTCAGCCTTGAAAATTGAGAGAGAGATATTTTTTTGGGGGAAAAGCTCGTTTATTTAAACTTATTAAAAAACCTCAGACATGTCATGGGGTGTCGATCAAGGGTGGAATCGGTAGAGGGCTATACTCCGCCCACTTTTAAACTGGAACGGCCCAGATTCAAGACCTGGTGGGGTCACGGTGAGAATTTGAAAAGTGAAGGTCAATTCTGCAAAATATGGCCCCACCTCGTAAGGGTTAAGGGCATAAGGACTAAGACAGACATTTCAAAGAATAGTGAAGTAACCAATGATTCGTATTTCGCCCATCAGTCCTGATACTTGGAAAATAGGGCCAGAAACTGTTGGAACTGAGTAAAATGACGATATTATGAATGCAAGCCCTAGCCCTTCTATATCACTCGAGCAAAGTTTAACAATTAAATAGTATATTCATATTGAATCTATCCTGTCATTTTTCGACTTATTTCGCTTCAATATGAATATACTATTTAATTGTATATTGAAGTTCTATACCTCCAAGAAGCTCTTCAAAGTTTATCAAAGTGAAGTACACCAGATTAAACTCAGAACTGAACAGAGAACACAATGACTATGACGCTATGACTCAGACTTGACTCGAGGCAACACTTTAAAAGGAAGATTGAGTTGTGACTCGGGACCTTGTTACTTGGTTACAACCCTGATATAAGGTATAAGGTAAAATAGTCCTGATGTTTTGAAATGTGAAACGCAGATCTCGGGGCTAAATCGTTTGTAACGTTCATAGTAATATTCGATAAACGACTCATTCTTCCAGATAACAATTCCGAGTCGGCCTTTGCGGAAGGCCCCGCGTTCACGATGGCCGGCGACGGTTCCACGGAGACTTCGATCCCTTCTGCGTTCTTGTTCTCGAAAGAGGCCAAAATAATCCAAGCCTGCTTGGAAGAGTTCGGCCTCGAACAGGAGTCCTTGGTGATATCGATGGGCTACCAACAGAAGTCGCTGGGTAAGGTTTAGTACTGATCTTGGTCGATGGTTGTCACCATTTTCAGCTTTAGAAACGGTAAATTTAAAAATGAGTTTTGCTGACCCATGAAACTTCGAAAATCCTATAAATATATTTCGAGAGGGCGGTGAATCGAAAAAAGTTGAGTTTATATTCAAAAGAACTGTGACTTTGCTGTTTGCTGATCTCTATTTTATCACTAAATTCTTGTGTCAAAATTTATGGGATTTTCTTTAAAAAGTCTTCTTAGCTTCCACACGTAACTGGAATCCAACGAACTTTAGGCTTTTAAACGTTGGGTGTAATGCTAGCAGCATCGTGATGAGCACTAGTTTTAAAGTGGTGAACTCTACATTCCGACACGCTGCAGAAAATTTGTTCCGAATTTCTACACCGATTTTAAATTTGGTGCTAGATCTCTCTAATTATATGACATGCGCCCGTCTTGTTGCATTATGCGATTGAGATTTATAAAATTTTAGTAGATTTGGATGACCGTCGGTAAAATGTGGTGTTTTTCAACCACTTAATACAATAAATCATACCAAGCACCGAACACAAATTCTGTAATGATGACAAATAAGCACAGATACAGTATAATGAATCCAGTTTTTTTCTTTAATGCGACATCGTTGCCTGTTCGACTCGGGGTGGCTGTCATAAAAATCCTCGAATGGGAGATTTCAACCTAAATTTAACATTGGATTCGAATGGTAAAGTTACTCATTCGGTTTTAGGGATTGTATTTGATGTCGCAAGGTTAATAAGGGATAGGTTCTGGATTGGAATTCCAACTAGGATTTTGGAATTATGGTAAGAAACCATTTAAAATCGATGATTTCGATTGACGATATGAGGCAAATTTATTAGTTCAAGAATTACGGAGTCATGGTTAGCAGCAAAGTCGCGATTTGGATTTGGACACGGAGTTCAAAGTGATGGTGAGAAATGCTTTTAACTTCCAGGTGTTTATTAATATGTCGCGGTCTCATGGTAAAGATGAAATCAGGGAAAATTTTTTTGACCGCTTTCATTTTCTTCCGAAAGTCACCGTAATGGTACTGAATCTATATATAGGTTAATGTAGAAGTAGTATACATATAAATGAATCTCTATGGTGTGGCGTCCTGCGGTTCTACTACTAGTTGATTAGCAGTACTGACTACTTTGACGCCTCTGCACAATTTTGCAACATTTGTGTGAACTATCCAATTGTACATTGAATTGTGTACCTCTAAGAAAGTCTTTAATTATTATTATAAATCATCATCTGTATTCTACAGACGAGGTCATAAGGGACTATGGCTCGGAAACATCAGGAAGCGGGCAAAATGGTAAGGAGAATGAGATTCCGCCACCTGAAAACAGTTCGACGTTAGAACCTGACGGCGAATCTAAATCATCTTCCGACAAAACCAAGGAATCGGACGGTTTAAAACACAAGGACGAACTTTAACGACCAGCGCTGCGCGCCGTACAAAATGCACTTAACAGACGCCTCATTGTATGCACCGGGTGGGAAGCGTGGATGTCGGAGGCCGCTGCCGTCTTTTTCTTTAGGAAATCATGGGATTAACGGGAGAATCCCGGATATTATCCGAACTGTGCAATATACGAGTGCAGAGTGTGTTGAAGGGTGATTCCAACGGGTTTACGTTGTCGGCATAGCGAAATTCATTTGACAAGCTGTGTGTTTCGCGATTTAGATCGTCCTGAGAAGTGCGCATTTGATTTGTCCGAACAATGTTGTGCGCGTTAGTTCAAGCTATATTGTCTTTGGTTCGTTGAACTGCTGTATCGATGCGTGGTTGACCTTTAGTTCATTATTCCCATTAGGGCTGATCGAAATTATTTACAGATTCCAGTGATTCACTGATTAAATTTGCAGGTTACCCAGAAAAACCCTGCATGCGAAATTAGGTTCAATTCCAACAAGTATAAGCTGCCGCAGAGCCAATTAAAATTTTCAATTTATTATGAAAAATTTGAAAAAAAAATTCCGATTTCTTTTGTCAATCCCATGAAATTGTTGAGTTGTCTTCAAAAACGATGCAAAACAAATTTGACTCTATTCCAACCCGTAGAAGCGGAGTTATTTGAGTTTTTCATTAATAATTCTGGGATTACCCACCGACAATGCTAGTTTTGCAAATCCAGCACTTTCAGCTGCATTAGCTTCACTTATACAGGTTGGAATTGAGTCAAATTTATTTCGCATCGTTTTTGAAGACAACTCAACAATTTCATGGGGTTGAAAGAAATTTTTTCTTTTAAATTTTCATAATAAAGAATTTAAATTGGCTCTGCGGCGGCTTATACTTGTTGGAATTGAGCAAAATTTGGTGTGCTGCGTTTTTCTAGGGTATCACTTTCAGTGAATCACTGGAATCTGGAAGTTATTTTAGAACAACCCTAGCTCCCATGCTTCTGTCATCAAATATTCGTAAACGGTGATAATCGTTGATGACACGTGCCAAAAATATGGTAATTAGTTGTGATACGGATTAAATTTTGCTTCCGATAAGTTTCATATCTGGACATGAAAAACCTACGGTAATTTTTTATCGAAATCAACTTATTTAATCATATTGGCTGGTGCCGCAAGGTTTTAGAAATTGAAGTAGAACATCCTGGCCAAAATAGTCATCAATCCTGAAAGTACGCTAATCTGCCAAAAAGAGTGGTGCAACTCCTCGGAATTTATATTTTCTTCTCTGTAAGAAGTAGTGTTCCCGAGAAATTGTTGGCAGTGTATTCGAGTTCGGCGGTTAAAAACCGCGTTTGATAATCGCGGCGCTTCATTGTTTTCAACTGCAATGCGTCCATGATAAAAAAAAACATTCGCAATGTCAAAACGAATCAATAACGTTAGTGTGGTTTCAGCTATGCATGCAGTGTAAACCGGCCCGCAGGCGTATTTTCTCATTTCTTTGCCAACGCAGGGTGCTGAATGCTGCACATTTTTATCACTGCAGAATACCGACTTTTATTCGCATGGTGCGCGTTTGTGGTAGGCTATGACATTGCTTCATTGATTCTTTTCCCTTTTGTGTGTGATTGGGGATGCTGCGATCACAAAAAGCTTGACGAATTGAGGCATTTTGCAATTAGTATTTTCAATTGAGCCGACATTTTTCCAATTAACTTCGAGGTATTACCCTAAATTTTCAAGGTGATGATTCATATCTACCTCTCGTTGAGTTTTGGTGGCCTGGCCCAAAATGATTTTTATTAGAACATAAATCTCCAAACTTATTCACAATCCGAGCGTACCTTTGCCTTCTAGTTTTCAGGGACATTTGTACAACTGAATACTCGTCTTAATTTGTGATGGACCCAAAAAAAGATTCCGGCATTTCATATTTGTAGAGCCACACAATGATTTAAATTTTTTTCGTGAATATACATACATCCAGGTTTCCTTGTCAGGAACACAATCATTCTTGTCACAGGAACTAGGTATTATTGAATTTGAAAAATCCGAACAGATATCTTGCGATTCTATTTCTGTTATCTGGCATAGTTTTCCGAATGAACCCATACTAAAGACTGCCTCTGGTTGTCTCTCACCAAAAACAGTAGGCTATGGATTGAATTTAAGATCGAATTCTCTAATATCATAGTGGTGCAATCACAAACAGATACATGCTAGTCAGATCACTTGTCGCAATGCAGCATTCACCTGTCTTACGTACTGCTTTTGACCCGCGGTAAAAGTAATTGTGTTGCCCGTGTGGGTGGGTTAATAGGCCGTACCAATGATTCTCAACATATTTGATTTTCCTCGTGTTAATGGTAAGGATCTGTGCTCAGCCATCTAAAATAACGATCAATTTCTAGTTATTTTCGTTCATTGACTGTATTGTTGGCGCTTCTATCTTCAAATCCACATACTTCCTGGAATATATCAATAGAATTAACTATGAATATGTTGAGATCAAAACAAGATATTCTTTGCTTTTATGCTTTTTAGTGTTCCTGTTTTCTTCGCTCCGTACAACCTATAGATGATCCTCTTACTCTAGAGAGGGTCGCTGTTTCCGAATTCTGAAATATCTCTATTTTCCTGATGGTAGTTGTATTTATATATTCAAGTATCTGTGTCCGTTGTTGATGATAGTAAATATGAACTGGCGTGGGTTGAATCTCTCGCACTGTGTTTTACTGCCTTCTCTAATATATATTTTTCAAGCTTCTGTTGGTTCCAGCATAAATAGTAATGCCTTGGGCAAGCAATAAAATGATGACTGGATAATGTTTGGAAGTGACTGGTCTCTGATATTAGTTTAGGGATTATGGACAGGTCAAGGTTATCCGGGACAAGAATGGTAATCCTGTTTCGGATTCATGATATTTTCATGCGGAGGAGATAGCGTAGTGCTGAGCGTCAGCGCCATCTATGCAGGTCGGAGGTATTTCTGGGCTCCTTGTCCCCCGGGTCGCTGTTCTTACGGCAACTAAAGAGCCATTGAAGAAAGAAAGAAAGAGCAAGAGATGGCGTCTAACAGGACCGACGAAGAAAAGTGACCAGCGACCTATTTTTGAGTTGGCGATCCGTTTTAAACAAAGCCTCTTGTTTTTTCGACAGCATTTACACGTCTATTTATGACATGTCCAATTTTTGAAGAAAAAAGTCATGAAATGGCATGGGAAAGAAGAGGTTGAATTTCGTCTCATTGAATTCAACAGCTATTGAAGTAGGCTAAATTATGTTAATAACTTCATTGAACACGGTTTTCGGTCTCTAGAAATCGCCTAAAGTTTACGTTAAATACGATATATTCCCGGTATAAGTGAATTAATCCGCGATTAATGTATCGATTCAGGAATCCGGCCCGCCGAGTGTCAGGTCCGCTGACTGGAGAAGTTACCCGCCCCTGGCCTAGGCCAAGGTGGGTGTCTGATTTCAAGTCGTTTCGACAAGTCGTATCGCAATTTTTGTGGTGTATTGATCTGATAACAGTTGCTCATAAACCGAACAGAACAGACAAAATGCAGAAATATCCGGCTCGAGTCCGAATTTCGATTGATTGGTCTGGTGAGTACGGGGAAGTCCCTTGAATGCGCATCCCAATCCCGTTTTTCAACATAATGAGTATGAGTATTGTGAATTTTCTTTAATTTTAAAATTCCGGAGTTATAATTGCTTGGAAAGCCTTGTATCGAAGAAATCGTGACATGAATATTGCGACACGTGCAAGTATATTGAAACGACGTTGCAAGCCATCAACGTACCGTTTGAGATTGTCCAGGAAGCAAACAAATCAGGGTTTCGACAACAACCAGATGGTGAAGTCACACGAAGCTCAGTGCTTAAATTTGGTCCGGTATGCTCGAGGCTACCCCCCTGAATCCTTTCAACTGATTACTATTTCCTAATGTTGCAGAAAAGGTGACTGGGAAGGATACATTTGCACGCTGCTAGTCTCAGGTCCCCAGAAAGTCTGCCTTTGCAATTCGTGCTTTTAATACGGAATTATCGCGGGTGGGTGCAGTATAGGTTTTTATGTGAATGAAATGCTGAAAAAGCGGTATATTTCGCCACTCGATTGAATTCTGAGTGATTTTCTTCAATTAACAGAAAGGGTCAGAGTCTTCAAAGATGTTTATCCTTCGATATTAAACATCGAATCATAACATAAGAAATGAAGTAGGAAAGCATGTAGTTAAGAATCATGCATACAAATTACACATGTATTATTGAAAGAATTTGGGCCTGCTTTGGAAGTAGGAATTTGTACTCGTAGAATTTTAGTTGAGTATGTCAATTTCACAACAATACTTCTACTTGAGTAGTAGGGATGGTGTGAACGCGAGGTTCACGTTCGCGTTCTGAGTGCGAACCTCGGGAATTTAGAGGTTCGCCTTCACAACAGAACCTTAGTAGGTTCTGCACTGTGAACCTTTTTCATATATTAAAATTTTCACTTCATATTGACATCTTTGGATCGAATTTATTGCATTTCCACTGCGGGCCACTCTATGAATTACGCCGGCAGCATAAAAAAAACAACTCAAAACGAGCATGCACCTTGACAATCTCAAAGATTTTACTCGCTTTGTTACAAAAATTTTGCTCTAAATATCCAACTTTCTGTTTGTGAATATTTAGTGACTCTCTGATGTGAGCCAACCCGCAATCACACAACATCATGAGCGACATACATAACATGTAGAGAGCGAATGATGCTTATTCAACCAATCAATAAGAATGATATCGTTTTTTTATGTACAAATCTAGCTAGCGTACGGGGTCTATCTTCACATCATATGTTTACTGTATCATTAAAACCAAATCCGTGCGATTGAGGTGTTAGCTACGGCTGTATAACTTTTGGGGTAGCCTAATATCGGTAGCAAGTATAAAAACCTGTTTTACACTCTGCCCAATATCATTGTAGCAATACTCATACACCGAATACATTGTCCGGTCTGGTCAAGACCGGTAAGGCGTAAGCTTATATTCCCTGGCAACTCCTCTTCGAAATTATTGGCAAAGCGAAGGATGATATTGATTTTATGGGAGTATTATATCATTTGATTGCCTCAGTTAATACATTTAGCGACGTTTAAAACGCCAAAATGTACTTCAGCATTGTGGCATTATGTGGCCCGAGTCGTCGCTAGGTATCGTATACATTAATATAGGCTATCACTTCATTGAAAGATAGGGTTGGAATTAGCTATATGACGTCACAAGGTTCACGTTCGCGTTCACACAGAACCTTTCAAAAAGGTTCGCGTTCACACGAACCTGAACCTTTCAGAGGTTCACACCATCCCTATTGAGTAGTTCCAGTGCCCCATTACCACATGTGTGTTAGTAAATGCGACATATTGAGTATAGGTAGTAGCTCTATTGCTGTTCAGCTAGCATGTTGTCTGTGAACATACTTCCATGTAGTGTTTTTTAGTATATTAAGAGTTATAATCGATCTTATCCACAGGTCGCCGATTCTGTGTCAGGAAAATCTTTGGGATTTATGAGGTTTCATTTTTGGAAGCAAAATCTTGATTCAATATATCAATCCGTCCCTCCAAACGGTCCTGTGGGTGGTGAGCTGTATCGTGCTGTGCAGCGGCATGGGTTGTCTAAAAGTTGGTTGAAAAGAATGATTTCAGCGCGGGTGAGTTTGAAAATGGACTTGATCCCAACAATACATTTTCCCACATACCATATTTTTGTGTATTGGACAGCACCCATATAGGACAGTGTGAGCACTGTTCTCGCAATCTCTAGGCCCGGACTCAAGTCGCACTGGTGACTGTCACCCTTAATCTGAGCCACTAACGACCAAATTCCATATATATATATCAATATACATATATTCTATATAGAACAACTAGTAGTGAACAATGTACAACTGTGTGTACAATCAGGCCCCAATCCGTGTTCTGTGTGATATAGGGATCGATATTGCCAAGTTATTGTAATGCTCAACTCATAACGAACAATCACATTATTCCGACGGTAGACTTTCAACTTTACAGATCCAACGAGTCAAATGCGAGTTATTTGCTTGAATCTGTTAAAGACATGAAATGGGTTTACAAGTAGTTTATACCAAGTAACCTAATATCTTTATCGATTACCAAGAAAAAGTAAAAGTTGACCTACCAAGTTATGGACCACTACTACCTATAAACACGGTAGGCCATATTAGACTACATTGTTTGCTAAATCATATGCACTAAATAGCGTGTTATCCGTGGGAAAACTTTTAACAGTCACTCGTGTTGGACGAACTTATAGTTGAATAAGTTAGACTTCAGCTTGCCAAAATATAAAATTCCATGTCTTTCTTTCTTGCAATTCTGATTTAGAACACAATGTCAAGTGACTTTTCGCCAGTCAACACAGGGAAGGGTATTTTCACTTGCCTTACTTTACCCTCCATTTTTAATATGTAACTCGGTATTTGGACACTGAAATTCCTTTGTTCATTTGTCTTATTTATGTCTCAAAATTAACACTCATTGTTATGCATATTAGATTCTGAATGAGTGGTGATCTGCTCAGCCGGATGTTAGTAATGACAGAATGTCTTTAATATGTTAGTAGTTGTTTCTTTAATTATCAGGAAGATCACTTAGATTCTGGTTTCAACAATATTAAGCAACTCGAAGACTACGCAGACAACACAAGCACAGCACAACTTTGTTTACTTTTACAATGTTTAGGTGAGTTCAGAGTATGCCAACGAGTCTTTTTCATATTACAATTCTCATGTTCAAAACAGTTGCTATGCGTTTTATCTGAGGTTTTAACACATTGGTGCACATTGACCTTGCTTTTGATATTGATATTGGAAAGGAACGACATATTTGATGAAATGACATCTTGGTTTTGACCATTTTTAGCTAGCTTGTTAACTCGTGCCACAACTGGGGAACAGTCGATGCAATATTGGAATCCGCCAGCCAATTAGAATAAGAAATATATGTTCATAACACAATTTAGCGACCACTTGTCTTTTTCCTGCCATTTCTACGCAGTGTGAGTCCTCGTTACTTAATCCTCATTCACAGGCAGTAATTAGATAGCAAATCTATGAAGTCGTAATTGGTTGCATAAAGATCTTATTTATATGGTTGACAAGTCTTTATCATATACTGTTGCAAGAACAGTTGAACACCAGAAACCTTGCGCTGGAAGGTGGATTCTCATTTCACAGTCTAGTTTGCGATGTATGTATTTAATTCTTGTTATTACGCGGCTAATTTCATATTATATATTAGTATATCTCACTCATTTGTCATGTGTACAATGGATATTTTCTGCTAATTGGCATTTGTGTTTTCAGGTATAGAGGACGTGAACTGCGATCACGTTGCAAGTCATGTCGGTAAAGCCCATGGTATTGTAACAGCGCTGCGGGCAACGCCTTATCACGCTGTGAGAAACAGGGTCTATATACCTTTGGAATTCTTGATTAAGGTAACATTCTTACACATATTTATCAATACTCATCACTATTATTTGACACCAAACATAGTTATGCGATACTGTTGATGCCGAATATCTCACTCTAAATGAGGGATGGGAGAAAAGCCAGGCTTTCATTCGTAAGCCTGTCCCCATCCTCAACCTCTTGGTATATTTCTTTTGTTGGTGGCTGAAATCGAGTAGGCCGACCTGAGTGATCTGATTCCGTATTGAGTATAAAAGGTTGAGTCTTTGAGTACCATCCAAAGTAAGGGCAATGGTGACTTGGAATGTTCGAATATGTAGCTTTTTGTGTCCACATTTTTTTCTTCACCATGACTATTTCGATTCTGTTGGTGCCATTTCCACGAACATTTGTTGCCTTGTGTACATGCACAATGCACATGTTTTGCATGCCGAGTTATCTACCAATAGGGGTTCAAGGCTATATTCCGCTTCATTTTATAGGCATATGATTCCGTTACTCAAGAGTCAGCTCTCACTGTTCATTTTAATCATGACAATAGATTCTCTAATCATTGCGACCATCCCCAATTCGTATATGTTACAAAGGCTGTCTGATATTGCTGTCCGTATTCAACCTTTCACACTTAGCATGAATCATTCCTCATTTAGCATTCCGTCTCGCAAGAAGAAATTTTGAAAGGCGGCGAAAATCAAAAAATAAACGATGTGATCCATGATATAGCATGTCAGGTAAGGATTTTCGATTGAAATACTTGCTATGCTTAACTTATTAATCCGTGCTTGTTGTGCAAACGAATACGGTGGAAATATTTATGTGTCCGGCGTGATTATGACCGCAACTCTAGGATAATGCTAATAATAACTTTATGATTCAGGCTCATGTTCATCTTCAACATGCTCGCCGATTAAGCAAAGATATCCCAAAAAAAGCAAAAGCTGCATTTCTTAATACGGTAAGTTCTGACTGATCAAAAGTATTGGATTATTTAGTCAGTTATGGTTACTTGTTTTCATGTGACTGACCAGGCACTGACAGATTTTGATATGTCGCATTCATTGTAAACTGCCATTATTGGTATGCGACCGTACGGCGTGAGTTCTTAACCAAATATCAGAAACTTAAAACTGAATTTTTGTGTGGCGAGCAGAACAAGTAATGCAACAATTGTTGCTTTCGGTCCTGTCGAAAAACTACATCAATATATTGAGCAAGAATGCTGTCTATGCCGTCTATTAAATATTTCTCTGAAGTTAACTTTATGACTATGATTTGAAATACTCGAAGTAAAGAAGTTGTATTCTCTCTGTAATACGAAATATGAATGTAATTTTCACGGATACGTTTTGTCTCACAGGATTTGTTTTTTTTATTTACAGAGTTGTTTGGATTGGTATCTACGCAAATTGGAGATGGTGGATTTCGATGTTTATCATCCAACACTGCAGTCACGCAACGATAAATTACCATTTTCTGTTTTATATCAACATTTTACGAAAAAAATTTAATATAAATTTGTTATTCATCTTTCATAACAGTAAGCGGTGTGTTTCATTGTTGACTTTTGGGGGCCTCTTGATTGGTGTTCATAATTCAGTTCAGGTAGCCATTGACAGATGCTCACTGATCAGTCGGCTCTGCAACCAACCTCGAGGCAGTCCACGGAAGCTTCTGAATTTAGTTACTGCACTAGTTGTACCTATATGATAGGACACGGATGTGTGGCATAAATGTCGCACTAATGGCAGCAGAAGTCATGAAAAGTGTGCGACCCCTCATCCAAATCATTTTGAAACTATTTACTTGAGTATTTTTCATGGCAATTTCCTACTACGTGAAGTAGTTTTGACATTACTTGGATTACGCGGGACTCAGATTGCAAGGACACGACCACCCGGCGCGATGATCGGCCAATGTTCTATCACATGCGATCTTTCTCGCATTGCAGTTCGTGCTGGCTGAAACTTTATCTGCCTTGGCTTGGTGTGTATTTTGTCGCCTAAAAGCTGGGGCCTAATAGTGCCGTTCCTTGTGATATAGATGCGTTTTTCTGAG
>ATSW01013122.1:0-12039 GCA_000444245.1 Botryllus schlosseri | reverse complement strand
GTGCCTTGGCAGTCACAGGCGCAGCTCATAGCTCAAAATACAATGAAGGTGAGGAACATGATATTATTTTATTATATTGGTATTTCTTACATATAAGTACAATATAATTTCTTTTGTCGTACTATGCCCGTCGCCAATGTTAGAGAGCACAGCGTTGTACTGATGTAAAGTTTCAAAAAGTGCTGAAATAGGTGTCCTATTTTCAACTTCATTGAATTCATGTGGTTCGCGGCCTCTGTGTACTTTGAAAAGTGGACCTCGACCCGTTTTGAGTTAGCAACCCCTGTGCTAAAAGTTTGCGAGCCCCCAGAGCAAATCTACATTCTGAAACTACATACTTGAGTACATTTTACCCCTTCATATTCTACTTCCACTTCAAGTAGTTTTGATAGCCCATACCATGAGAATTGCTACTTCCACACTTATAATTGAGTTGAAATTCACGGCATTACTTTTATTTCTATTTGCAACTTAAACTGTAGCCAAGCTTGAGACATACTGAAATTGGATTGCTCAAGATTGTCAAACCCTTTTTGTCTCGAGATACAGCCCTTCTGTCAGTCACAATACTCATTGCATTACCATCTCAATGAGTGCAGCGGAATGTTTTGAGGCAGACAAAAATTCCTGACACCACACAATTTGATAAGAGCGTTTGCACCAACCTCAGCATTTTAGAATACTCTGAGTAATCCATGTTATCCGAGCTGACAAGCATTAGTCTCTTGTTGACCAAAAACGATGCGAAGACATTCGGCGAATCCGGCATACTGCAGTCTTCAGCGGTAAACACTACTCTGTAAGCAGTTTATGCAAGAATATAATCCTCAGTCTACAACTTAGCACATTGACACATACTTTTTTCTACCAAAAATCCATGGCGATGGAATGATAGCGGTGTAACGATTGGTTTCCTTGTCGTGATAGAGCTCCGTTACATATCTTTTTGTGAATTTATAATACAGAGACGGATTCACAACTCCAAAAAGAATGACCCAAGACATGTACATGTATTTCTGAAGACATTTCCATCTGATAAACATGTGCACACAGACATCGATTGTCACATACCGCGAAACCTTGCTCTATCATACTCAGGAAGTATGGCGATGAAAGAGTAACAACAGCTCCCATGGCGTACAGTACAGATTGGATACCTTAACAAAGAAGTTATTGATATCATCTGGGGAATATCGAGTGCTTCGGTGACTCGATTCTGGATCAAGTACTAGGCTTTGAGTGGGGTATCATACATTTTGGCGTCATAACAGTATGAATGATGTGCAAAGTTCAAATATGCACCTTTTATGCGACTAGATAGAATATGCCAAACAAATTAGATGCAATTCCAACCGTAGAAGCAAAGTTATTCGAGTTTTTCATTAATAATTCTGGGATTTTCCACCACCGATGCTGTTTTAGCAAATCCAAAACTTTCAACAGCAATAACTGCGTTTCTGGCGGTTGTAAGTGAGCAAAAATTTCCATACATCGTTCTTTTATGCCACTTAACAATTATATGGGGTTAACAGTAAAATTTGAAATTTTATAATAGATACAAAATTTCAGTTGGCTCTGCGTCGGTTTCTACTGATTGGAATTGAGTTACATCTAGTGCGCAGTCGTTTTCAGGCAACCGAACAATTTAATCAGTGAATCCCTGGCATCCAGTGATCAAAGTTATTTGTGAACAGTCCTAGTACATAGCTTTGTACCGAGTGTTTTGTATAACTGTGATACGACCAATCGAGGTTCCAAGGATCCCACAATGGAAATGCTATCGTAACTATAATTATCGTTGATAATTTCATTACTCACTACGCGACTCAAATCATTACTATTAGGGCTGGGCACAATGATTCGAGTACTCAAATCTGAATCGAGTATTAATTTTAATGATTCGAGTCGAGTAGTAAAAGACGATTTTTTCGAGTACTGAAATTATACGCTCCTCGCCACTGAAAGTTGATTTATCAACGAAGAGTTTATCAATGATCAATGGGTTTATGCGAATTTCACTGTTGAAGCCTTGAAACATTGATTGGCCTTATCGTGGCATACGAAACATGAAGTACAAAGCTACGAACGTTACTGGAAATAGCACATTTCCGAAGTCATGATCATCCCACAATATTGTCACCAAGTGCAATGAAATCGGTATGGTCGAAAAAAATAACAAAGTATCCTTAATATGATGGATAACAGGCATTATATTCTTTGTGGTCGCTTAAAAGGTACGTATTTGAACTTTGACAAATAATATTCTGCTATGACGTCATAATGAGTGATACTCGATTACTCGACTCGAAGCATTTTACGTGATTCAGAATCGAGTCACTCAGGTACTCGATTTTGCCCAGCCCTAATTACTATTAGCAATCGTACCAGATTTGAGTACTTCAATAATTGTGCCCAGCAATATTTATCGGATCGTTTGCGAAGAAACATTTGTTACAGTGGTTGATAGCATACCTTTAACGAGTGGTGCCTTGGCGCCGAAATATATCAGTGTTCCGTCTTCATAACGCATTCCTACCATTTTATCTGTGCGTAATAACGCATTGGTGGAGGATATATGCGAGACAGTAATATTGGGGATTCCACATCCACACGTGGGCAGCAATGGAAAACCTCTAAGCTTCGATTCCTTCAACGAAGACTGTTGCGGAGAGGTCCTATACATACTGGCAATGCATCGAAATTGTTTTTCTAGTCCAGGTCTGCTTCGTATTCTCAGAAATACGTTAGACAGCATGGTGTCGAGTCCTCAGTGGCGCAGCAACAGATTCACGTAAGACCTTATCATTGAGAATACAGCGATATTCTGACAAACATTGTATTGACATTTTATTTTATCAGTCAAAGTGCGTTACACCGATGTTCTATTACAAGCAAAAATAGTTGCGATCAATCACGACGGATGATTTCAGTTAACATGCGTGCTTCAATGGATCAAATATGAGACATCTTCAGTTGCATTTTTGCACAGAAATTCTCTATAAAATTACTCTGTTGCAAAGCAAATCGACCGGCCTACATTCCAGCATTCAACTGTTGGGAATGATCTCAACTTACACAGATCAGATGTATTTTTTTACTGATCTCAACTCACACAGATCAGATGTATTTTTTTACAGAAATTTCGTTATGGAATTTCCCCGCTGTAGCATCAAAACAAATCGATACATTCCAACACTTGAATGTCGGAAATGGCATGAACGTACAGAGCTCACACAAGTATATTGACAATTTCACGCGACTTTTCAATGATAAACCTCAACGCGATATGAAATCGAGATTGTTTTGTAGCACAAGGAGCCGAATTGAATAGAAAATTTCACCTAAAGCCCTCAATTGAAACCAGATCTGATTGATAAAATAGTTCAATTATTTTCATTCACCTCCATTGATGGGATAGAAAGTGTGGCTACATGAAATGCATTGCAGCATGTACGATTTATGGTTTGTTTACTCTGACAAAATTACATCAAGCGAAATAGATATAAAGTTTGAAAAAGAGCACCTGCTATACCATAAAGGAATTCACAGCAAGCTGGAACAAAGTTAGATCAGGTGCAAGTTTGCGATCCAAGTATCATTTACTTTCAACCCACTATACTGAGCAATACAGGAGAGTATTTTGAACAGACCTACACCACAATGCTTGTATGCAACTACACACATCACAACATAAAAGAAGTGTCAGATAAGTGGGTTTATTGCCCTGGCGTAATGATCATCACCTGGACATCAAAATTGATGAGATTGAATCTCCAATTGCATCGTAATGTAACGAGAAGTTGTCCTAGGTAGGGATTAGTCATCAGCATGTACACATTATATGTAATTCATAGAAACAAGGACCCATAACATGCTTTGTATCAGTTTGCCAACACCCTCTCGCGTTGATACACAAAAAAGTAACTGGTAAAACAGTAGCCTATAGCCTTGTGTCACTCTATATTCTTTTGCCTTGCGATGTCAAATTATACACACAGAAACGCAATACCAAGGCATGGGATTAAAATAATGAATGCAAAAGGTAATAAGGAAATTCAAGAGTTCATCCTTTACCAGAGGAAGACTTGATACCCAAACGGTTGGACTCGTTATTATAGTCCGGCGATCTCACATTGGCTTTTGGCACTTTTTCCAAAATCTTGGCAATCTCGCTTTTTTCGTCGTAACTTTTCCACATCTCGTACAGCTGCAATATGATTTTTGTGATTTCGATAATTTTTTCCATGTCAACGTTCAGATCGGAAAACCATTGCTTTGCCGATTCCGTTTGATTTTGCGAAACGCACGCAATATGCAAACAGGCGAGAGCAATTTGAAACGGAGGATACAGCAGAGAAACGTCTGTTCTGTAGGAATCGTTAACGATACGCCAAGCAACTGGTAATAATGACTCGATGTGTTTCGAATCGCCCTGGGCAATACTTGTGACATACTGCAGCAAGGGCCTGTACGGGTGATACACTATGAGGCAACAGTCCATAACTTCCAATAAAAAGAATTCGCATTCCCACACGTCATGAATTCGGTAGCTGTAATCCATTTCCAAAACATGTCCGAATTTCCCTTTGATTACAGCGACCATACTGTTCGTGAGCCGCGAGTTTGACACGACACCGGTCTCTTCAACTTTCGCAGCTAGGAAAACACAAGTCGGCACAAGCAACAGCGGGTCACAGCTCGATAGCGGATATTGGCTGTAAAATCTTTTGAAGTACACCGTGGCGGTAGCGATGACCTGCTGACGAAGCTTCAAGTGTTCGCCAAGAGCTTGTATAACATTTGTGTAAAACATCATGAATTTGGTATACTCCAATTCGGTCAGTATTTTTAAGTCTTCCGATCTCATAGAGGTCAGATTCTGCTGCGTCAAGATCCATTGCGTACAATGGGAGCTGTGCCAAAAGTTTCCGGCCATTCAAAAGCTTATCGATATCAGTTTGTCTGCAAGGTATTGAAAAATACAATACATTAGATCAGGTAGAGATCATCAGACAGACACTTTGTAACCAACAGTTGTAGCCTATATCAATAAAGTGACAACTTCTCAAATATCGAAGGTAGTTGACTACAAAACACAATAACCACAGACACCACAGTAGCATTAGTAGTTCAATACAATTACACCATTGTATGATCGACCACTTGATCTAATTAGGAGTCGTGATTATTTGAATCATTACTGTGTCAAGTTTACTACTGTCTTTGAGAGCTGCCCTACATCTGATACAGAAAGATGTAGAATAATGGAATGACTTAGTAGGGATCATTAATAAATTAGTCCAACTGTATGGATATATGAAATAACAGTCCAGATTCCATTATATATAACGGCAGAAGACATAATTTGATAGTTTGAATGTGAACCATCACCAGAAGTCCAATGAATGTACATTTGGACAATTGAAAGGCCGTTGATTTTCCGTCATCATAATCGGGTCAAATATTATTAGAAACAGAAGTGTCTGTTGGAATATATTCCACTCGGTTTGGAAGGTTAAACACTGTTGACTGCTGCAAGACAGTAACTTCATTTCAATCATAACGGAATGATGGCAAGAATTCACAAAAGCAACAGAATCAAAATTTGCCACATTGATCATTATTTACAACAAAGCAGATTGTTATCGAAGCAATAAAAAGAAAACGCTAAAATGGCAATGTACTGGCAAAAGGTTTACAATTCAGGAAATTCATTAAAAAGTTACACGGTACAGTAAATCATAACCGGAAAAGCCCACAAACAGAAGTATATGATAACAATAGTACTTGACAAAAATTTGATTATGTAGCTTACAGTTGCTAGATAGTTAGTACTCAAATATTGTCAAGAATGACGGCTGACCAGTTGCCCTGGGTCAAGACACAAATGGGTAGTTCCGTGTCAAAATGCAAATACATCGATCCACATAGGCTAGGGACTAATTTGAGAATTAGAACTCAGATCAAGTATCGAATTTGGCGTAGAATGAAATTTGTCTCAATACAATCGAACAATCTGTTCAGGAGTTATTGCATTTTGAAAAAACATTCTTCGGTCACTCGCAAAATTTCATTTGTTCGGAGCAAATTTGCACCAATACTTATAAACAGACAGCTACAGTCGCCACGTTCAAAGAGCACACAAGTTTATAGTGTACAAATACACTACAGTTGCATGTTAACAATCTTCAACAAAAGAAAAGTGGTCAGTTTTCAGTCAGTATCAATGTTGTGACGCTATACGGCTTACAACCCGGATATAATCGCAATTGACATTATCTGATCAAAGTTTTGCTAGGCAGACTTTGTAGTAGGATATTTTGGTGTATGCTTTTCGAGACAGACCTGAATTGTCAACTTTAAAGGTCAAATTTACATTCAGAGTCATCCATGCAGAACTAATATCTGACTCTGCCCAGCGGATATTTATGGGGACGCTGTCAAATGAATGCTGCTGTATGCAGCCTATGTTTGAATACCCTTCGTTGAAACGATATGTTCCCAATAGTGCATTTTTACTAGCTTTACAGTTCTGACCAGATAGGCCTACCCTTCCACACATCATTTCAACAGTGATCTGTCACCACAGAATATTTATTAAAAATGACTGATGTTGATTGCAATTTCGGTAAACGAAATTGTCCCAGATCTTTCTACTCCTAACCAGAAATATACATTAGTTGTACATGATTTTACAGAGAAATCTGAGAGGTGGCGGGGATGGATAAAAATGTATTTGCATGTTGACACAGAATTACTCAAATCTTTCACAATGTGAAGAAAGAATTCAGGCACGACAAATTAAAATCAAGCAACCACATAAAAGAATCATTCAGAAAGGGTGGGAGATAAACTCGTGTTAGCAACGAGGTGTTCCGGAATGATAGCACCGATTCTAGAGTAATATCTATTCCTTAAGCCAAACGCCGTCATAGTTCTCACTCTGGGCTGTACCACGGACGTGCTCGCGATATCTTCCAGCAGTTTTTGCTGTTCGCTCTTTACATCTCTCTGTTTCGCCGATAGGTTCAAATCGCTCTGACGTATGAAATCGATAATGTACAACAACAAAGTCGCGATCAAGGCGAAGCTCAGGCACATGCAGAAAAATATTTCAAGCATAAAATATCCTTTAGAATCGAGAATACTGCCGGCAAGTAAAGACACTAACGCTAAGCCCAGGTTCTGGATCGATTGCATAAATCCGTAAGCAGTCGCGAGTTGGTGTTCTGGAACTAAGTAAGCCACCAAAGGCCATAAAGCACAAGCCAAAATAGAGTACGAAAATCCCATTACAGTCATAGCAATCCAAGGATTTGCAAATGTGAAAGCAAGCAATCCGTGACAGCCCAAAGTCAGTACGACGGCGGCCAGTATCCAGTACAAGTGATAGCCAAGGACTGTTATAAAGATTCCCAATATAGGAGAGCACGGCGCCGACATAATATACACGATGCTATTCACGGCACCAGCGGCAGACGGGCTGAAACCGAATTTTTCACGAAAAAACAACTTTCCCAGACCGATAAATGGGAAAACAGCCGCATAATATCCGACGCATATAAAAAAAACCAGCCAGAGTTGAATCGAGAAATGTTTGACATCAGTCAATTTCACAGGCTCCTCGGTCACTACCGGTTTGCGATTCATCATTTTTTCAGCACGCCTGTCCAGATATGCCAAAACGATAGCGCAAATCATAGAAAATATGCAGGTAAACGCAGCCACAAAGAGACTGATGCCTAACGTTTTGGTATGATCACTGACTTGACCGTCGATCCAGTTATAGAGAGGCTCCATTACGTTCATATTCACGGTGCTTCCGACCCGTGCCATACTCAATTGCAATCCAAATACGATATTGAGTTCTTTTTCTTTGAACCACAAAACGGCGTACGTGTTTTGCGCTACCGCCAGAGACTCGCCACCGATTCCGAACACAAACCTACCCACATCCATAAGCCAGACCTTATGAGTGTAGGCACCAGCCGCAAAAATGACTTGCCCCACTACTACAAGCGCACTGAAGATGAGGCTTCCAAGACGTATGCCGAAGACGCGATCCAGCAGAAACCCTCCGAAGAAACACAAAATCACATTCGGCCACGAGTACCACGAGTACAGCGACATGAAAGTGCTTTCGTTAATGTCCAAGTCGCGGATGAATTGAGAATGCAACGCGGCCAGATTGTCGTAGCAAAAGTAACTTCCGAAGCTTAAGAAGCACATCAATATGATCACGACAATCTTGTGGCTGAAGCTTCTCGGGTCTTTGATGTTCATCATCTTGACTCTGATGGGAGCCGCTGAAGACCTACGACGGATCAATGGATCAGACTCCATTTTGGCCACTTATAGATCTTGTTATGCGTCCGTATCAAAGTATTCAAGGATATGGTTCGGTAACTGGTAGATGGTCCAGTACGACTACACTAAAATATATTCTAAATGGAAACGAGCAAATATTACAGGAAAGCACAACTGCCCTTTTCTTCTCATCGTAATTTGGCACGTTTTCAATATACTCACAATGCATTCATCACTTCCCCTCCAGGGTTACTATCTACATGGGTCAAAGATTGAGGACAGCCAAAAATCCGAATATGTTTGACCGGAAAACTTGTTAACTGATAAAGCTTGACTGATGATACCTTCGCCCAGACCTAAATGTCATCATCGGTCACCATGGTCATCATTGTCGTCCAGACAAAATCTCGACCTCTGAGCCGAATATAAGGACAATTCTTAAAAATAACGATGATATCTGATATGGCAACCCAGCCTAAGACCCTCGATCAATGTTAATCTGATGACGGCAGGTTTGGGGGTTCGGTATGTTTTATTAGTATTTTTAACAATTCAACAATAGTGTGATAAGATGGAAACCTTGGGTTGAGCAGGGATATTTCGTTCGACTCCGATGAATGATGGGGTTGAAGGAAGTGTGTCGGGGTGCCGCTTTGCTGCTGCCCTGCCCCTAGACACCTCTTCACTCCATACCTTGGTAATTTTGCATCCTCAAACAGGGTCGTGCATACTTAGCATACCACATGCAAATTCGATTATTACGTAGCCTGGGTAACGGGGAAGAGCGAGGCGGAGACCCTGACAATGTTCCTAAAACCCCACCTTGAAAATCATGCAGTCATGAACGTTAGCATGCCACATGCAAATTATATCATGATATTACAGAGTGTAGGCGTCAGGGTTGTAATGACTCGAGTCATGACCAAACAGAGATATATCAGTGGGTTTAACGAGACTTCAACTGGAAACTGAGCAGTCAACACAATGACTTGGACTCGGGTCATTATGCCATGACTCGAACCTCTGCTCGATGACTTGGACTTGACTCGGTGGCGAATTGAAAATGACTCGACTTGACTCGAGTCAAAACTATAAAAGTGAGATTGACTTGTGACTCGGGGCCTTGTGACTTGGCTACAACCCTGGTCTAGAGCAAAGCAGAGACCCCGACCCATAGCGGTACACACATAAACGGTGACCTTCTTAACCCTATAGCTTGGGTTAGCGATGCACATCGATCGTGGATCATGAGGGATGAGAGTCTTGCTGAGTTGGCTAGTATTGATTTAGTGGTCATGGGAAACACTTCTTAATGCGGTAAGTATATTGAAACAGTACCAAGAAGTTTTTGCCATGACCAGTGATCGTCCTGGTTAGGGTCAGGAGCTATAAATATGCTTTCCACACTGGTGAGAGAGGACTTGCTATTCAAACTATGGGGTAAAGGAGGTGTGACTAGGGCTCGGAGCAAAGCCGAGACAATGACACACGTTCTTTCACCTCACCTTAGAAATCATGCACCCTTGAACGGGGCTTCTACATATAATTACACATGCCACATAAAAGTTATATAATATCAAAGCATAGAGGTAAGAGCAAAGCAGAGACAACAACACATAAGTAACTTATTATGACACCCAACTGCATGGGTAGCCTCTCGGCCCCCACACTGGACTGGAAATGGAAACAGTGGTTATTTCCGACAATAAGTTGTGTGTGACACAAGGGTTTCTTGCATAGAATAACAGAGTATTTAAACACGAAGTTGATCGTGTCGCGCCACCAATTTTAATCTGGCTCAACTCTAGCTCTGATGAGCTTCTAACGAAGGTCATGGGGAGCACCGTTAAATCAAGGTACACGCTGCCCGCTGGTTAAATCGATATCCTGGTTATGGGAACACCTCTGTATTGAAAAAGCACTGACAACTCTAGCAATAGGCATATAGAGCATAGAAACTTTTCAGGAGAGACTGCATCATCCACGACACGGCACAGCGGCCAGCGCGTCCACTTTTTGGTAGTGTTTTACTGACTTGGTGGAACAGCGATTGCACCGGATTTTGCACACAGACCTCAAATAAGTATTTAAACACTGAATGTTCAATAAGGTCATGAACCCACTAGCAAAGCTGCTCCTGCCATACCCCGAGTCCCGCACTCTGGCACTCACCATTTACAACACTTTCCTTTCCACCAAGCTGATCAACTTGTTACCTCATCAGCCGAATGTGATTAGAAAGCTAATAACGCTCTCTACTACCCAGTAGCGGTCGGGATTCTTTCAAATACATAAACTCAAGAGCTTTGCAGAGAGTCATCGAAAAACGCTTTGAAATATTAATCACGTCTTTCTTCCTTCATTCATTGAGAAATTTAATCGTCCATCGGGGTAGTGGACTATAATGTCACGACCACCACTGTCAACTTTTGAAAATCTGGAATATATCGCTTGTCCAATGTCCATTCTATGTCTTATTTCTGTATTCTCTCGCTCAGTTTGTAGTTTACCTGTTTGCCTTCAGCGCTGGAGATTATCGGACCACGATTGACATATCGACCTCGACTACCGACACATGCTACCTCATTTTTATCGATTGTCTCTTTTATGTTATCGTGTATTACTTTTCATTCAGCTGCATTCCTCACATTTTCATTTTCTAGGCCAAGGTGGGTGTCCGATTGAAAAGACTACAGCAGTGTTGGGATGACTCGAGTCATGACTTGACTCGAGTCATACTCGAGTCACCTTTTTCGTATGACTTGACTTGACTCGAGTCACTTTGCTAAAATGACTTGACTTGACTTGACTCGGCGTATAAAAAATGTGGATTGACTCGTGACTCGGCGCAAAATTCACGAGTCAATTTCAAGTCATCAAGTAATCGGTGTCGATAAAAATCACTGTATCTGTCTATGTTCGGATTGTTCGCGAAATGCTGGTGTAACCTCACAACCTGTGAGAGCGACCAATTATTCAATGATCGTGTGTTTTACTGAGCCTCCATTGTTTTCTCACAAATAAATCAACCGCAAACGAGGTGATCGAAGCTTACACCTTACGTCGTCGTAAACTAGTATAGTAAAGTAATTTAATAGCAAAATGTATATTTCTGTTGTCTGTTCTTACCTTAACCCAATCCTCTTATTTTATTGGAATTGAATTCGAATATAGTTTATATAGTCCTCAACCATTAGCGCAGGGTCTCCCATTGTATCACATCAATAAGTAAATGGGTAATGTATTGCATCTTATCAATTAATATCTCTATTCATTATTTCGGCTGGTAACTATAGTAACTATAGCGATGCAATTACATTTAGTTTAGCAGTTCTACGTATATGTGAGCGATACAGCGGCTTCTTGCGTGTATATTTAACTCTATATTCGTTGTTCCTTGATTCAGAATCAATGACCACTCAATCTGAATTTTCAGACAGCTAGCAAAATGCAATGACGTAATCATGCCTCATACTTCGAAAAGGCAACTTGACTTGAATTGTGACTTGACTCGATCGTGACTTGACTTGACTTGACTTGACTTGACTTGACTTGACTTGACTTGACTTGACTCGACTTGACTAGAGTCACCTCCAAAAATCGAGTGACTTGACTTGGCTCGAGTCACCTTCAATAATCGATTGACTTGATTTGACTCGAGTCAAAATGTGCAATGACTCGAAATGACTCGTGTCTCGAAGGTAGTGACTTGATCCCAACACTGCTGAGACT
>KE606133.1:890-15774 GCA_000444245.1 Botryllus schlosseri | reverse complement strand
CAGGAACACTATATACAGCAAAACCAACAACAAGTACGCTAAACTAATGGTTAAGCGTCCGGCTTCTTGAGCGGTAGGTCGTGGGTTCGATCCCCGGCCGGGTCACACCAAAGACCTGAGTAACACTGGTATCCATGACTTCGCCGCTTGGCGCTCATGCATTACAGGGATAGCATGGAGGGGTGGTGCAAGACTTAGAAAGCCGTAATAAAGGCTATATATCTGCACTTTCCTTGTCCAGCGGCATATGCATCATCGTGCACTCATGGTATGCATATGCACAGATCGTGTGTATGTATATCATGAATCGGTGTATATGCCGCAAAAACATCAAGGACAAAAATAAACTACGTCCTTTCCTTTCCTTCAATAAATGTAGCAAGTACTATTTCTATGCTTCGACCAGCTGATGTTTAAATGGGATGTGACTTATTCCTTGTATGGGTGGGATAATATGCGATTTCAGATAAGCGAAATCCGGAAAAAATCTGTGCTTCACTTACACAATCCTTGTCCATATGGAATTCGCGAACCATCAGTCCGCACAGGATCGCTATAAAATAACCCAAAGGCTGTGGTTGTCGACTTCGGATTGTCGACCAACGACACATAGACCCAGCCCGGTGTCGACAGGGCTATGATGACGAATACAAGTGCGAGACCGAGTCCACCCGCACTCCCAAAGTGAAAAATCCCCATGATAATTGTTCCTAACTAATCTGAACTAATAATAATAATATTAACTAATAATAATCCAATGATATCTGCAATGAAGTCGGAATTGGTATGAAGTTGGTGTTGCGCATGGATGTTTTCAACTTACTTGACGAGATATTCAAGATTGGTCACTGATACTTTCTTGTAATGTGTTGAAATGATCTTGTCAGAAGGTAAAATGTCGAACTGTGAGATTACCTTGATTCTTGGGAAGGGCTATTCCCATATCAAAATTTGAACGTCGCAAATTTGGCAAATTATTGTCACCACACGTCACACGGTAACCATTGCCAGTGCAATGCTGAATCCCTTAACCCGACGTCTTACGTAGTGCCACCTGATTATGGGTTAAACAACCCTGAACGAGGGATCACCGAGCTTGAGTCAATAGTTGATATGGTTCGAACGCAAAGTCTGCGAGTCCAAAACACGAAGCATTGGAAACTTCTTTCACTACAGGCCTACTATATGTAAACTCTAGTTCTAGTTCACCTATACGTTGGTGCGCACATTCATATAGCCCTTTGCGTGTATGCAAGAGTGGTCAGAAAAATTAAAGAATAATGATCTATATCTGTACTGTATACCCTCTCGTTCAGTGATATCTACAACTAGGTATTGCTATCACTGCACTCGTTAAACGAAGTAGCTTCTAACGCTTAATTCACGATTTATATATAAGGTCCCTCTTTTATCATCAAAATGAAACACTTCAAACGAATACACGCAATTATCCGTTTCCCGTCAACGGGATGGAGAAGAATTCAATATTAGCGGTGTTGAATATCATTCCCAATTGCTTATTAAACTCTTTTGCTCAATATAACCAACAAAAATGGTTATTATACTAGTGATTTGTTGTGGTCGTACACATTCGGTATTCGTGAAGCATGCGAAAGGTCATAATTGGTGATTGGCAAAACGAATCACCTGTTCGAAATCAAATAAAATCATTTCTCATGCAGCAGGAATCGCATCACGCATGTCGAATCGAATTAACAGAGATAACCAAATTATTGACATTGAAGCGGTTTTTAATGACAGCTCCCAATAACAGTTATAACGTGTCATGCAGTGACTTGAACATGGGATCCTTTTCAACTTAAAACCATCATTCAAAAATCATTCCAGTTCGTGCTGATGCTGTTTATGAGATGTCCACTACACCGGGGTTTATTGAACAGGGAGCTGTGGGCCCCTTGAGGTACGAAGCACCAAATCAGAGGGTGCGATATGTATTGTGCAATTAGGCGTACACGCTATCTATAGCCTAAAATTATTTTGCAAACCAATGAAAAGTGGAATCTTTTCTCTGTTAATTTATTCAACTGAAACATTTTCTTCGTGCTGCGTGGTAGTTCATGACAACGGTGTTTTTATTGTAATACAGGTACCATTAGAGCTTGTTTTGAGAATAGATAGGGGGTACGAGAAATTTTATTAAAAGCTCAAGTGGTATGAGCGCTATAGTGTTAAGAAACACTGCTCTACACGGAACATAACTGGTGAGCGTGAAGGTGTCTATGCCACGGATCCAGTTGTTGAGTATGGTGGAAAATATACTAGGGAATATAGTGCAGTCCCTGTCTATATTCGAGTTGCTTCCATGAAAAAGTGACCATGTTCGTTACAGTTGGATTTTGGTCAAACATTACATTGGATGAATTTTAAATAGAGAAAGGCATTCCATTGATATCGCACAAATGGATTTTATTTCAAGTTTTAAAGTTCTTCCCACCTGATCCTATACCCATAATACAGGGGCGGGCAACATACGGCCCGCGGACAGTTTTCTGTCTTACATGATAATGTGACCCGCGGCCCCATTCTGCCTAGATTCCCCACTACTTGCTTAGTACGTCAAATTTTAGTGACTGTATGTTATTATATACGTGAATGCGCAGCGTGCGAGAGTGGAGCTTACGCATAGGTTCGTCGAAGCGAGAAGACTTGCATTATCTGTGGCGAAATAGCGTAGTGGTATAATCCACTGCTACAACACAAATGGGTTGTGGGTTCGAGTCCGACCGAGGTCGACTCCAGAATTCCTACTTAACTGTTGGAGGTTTATCTAGGCCCCTCATCGCCATCTCATCCGCGTAAGCGGTGTCTTGAAAGAGCCTAGAAGTGGGCCGTGCTACAAGTCGTTAGATAAGGAATTTTAAAAAATGAATATCGTCCTGGTTTAAATGACCATAGTAGTCGACAAAATACCACAAACAACAACCTGCATTATTGATATTTACGATGTACTCAACCCTAATGTCATTTGTGGTAATCATGGTGTTTGTCGACTACAATGGCCATTTACACCAGGCTGATATTTCTTATCTTTGATTCCGTGACCGCCAACTTGTAGCACGGCACACTTCTATAGGCTTTTATAAGACACCGCTTATGCCAGGGATCGCCAACTCAAAACGGGTCGCGGGCCACTTTTCAAATTTCGTAGAGGACCCGGGCATGCATCCAATATCGAGATTATTAGGCCATACAGTTGAACAACGACACTATCTCGTCACCTACTCAAGCTTAATGAATCTTGGTAAATCTTGGTAATCAATTTTGGTAAATTCGGGGGACCGGGCTTATCGAACGCCTTGAAATCCTAATTAAGGATTGCACCGTGTGTTGATTGATCAGATAGAAGCAGACACGGCCTGTATGACAATGCTATTTTCAAATCCACATTGTCTTCGTTATTATCGGCGAGAAATGGCTTTGAAGTGACATTGCTGTCGTTAAAATACATTCATTACATACGATTTATTCCTTGTAGCCTATATGTGGATAAACGACGAATAATGTATCGATTCAGCAATCTGGCCCGCCAAGTACTTAATTTTCCTACATCCGGCCCGCTGAATGGAGAAGTTGCCCGCCCCTGCCATAATACGTCGGGTGCATAGTTTTTTTTTTATCGAGATATTAAAGTAACCGTCATATTGTCCACTTTTGTGAGCGCTCTCTGTGAAGTATAGTCAACACTCAACATACAGTAGCGCACATTATCTTCAAGCCGCTCAGTCAGTAACATTTTGTAACGTTCGAAATTGTATACAAAATCTCTCCGTCTCGCATCTGTGTGAAAATATTTATCTCAGTATGGAGAATGAAAAAAACGCCCGGATTGTTTGTTTATAACGTCTCTTCAGTAAATATTAATTGCTGCCAAGAGCACCTGTCCGAGTTCTGCTCGTTATTGATACCAGGAGGAGGTTTGATTCGAATTATTTGAAAAATATGGACAGTTTTGTTTAAAATAAGGTCAGTCGGATGTTCACTATAGGGATAGTCATGTTCACAAAAATGTCAGTCTCATGCTCAAAATAAGGTCAGTCGTTATATTCCCAATGAGGTTAGTCGCTGCATCAACATCTCCCAGACACGCTTGCCGAGTGGCATCACATTCCGAACACACCCCAAGCATGATGTCCGAGTGGAAACACAGTCGCAACTCCCCCAGACACGATGTCTGAATGGCAGCACAGTGCAAACACACCCCAGACATGATGTCCGAACACCCCTAACACGGGGTACGAATGGCAACACAGTACGAACACACCCAGACGTGATGTCCGAGTGGAAACACAGTCCGAACTCACCCCAGACACGATGTAAGTATGACATCGCAGTCCGAATATACCCCAGATATAACCTAGGCACGATGTCCGAGTGAACAGGTGCCCGAGTGGACAGGATATCCGAGTGGCAACGCTGTCCGCAACTCAACCTAAACGCACATCATGTCCTGGATGAGTTCGGACTGTGTTCGAACATCATGTCAGAGGTGTGTTCGAGCTGTGTTGCCAGTTGGACATCGTGTCTGGGGCGTGTTCGAACATTATATCAGGAGTGTGTTCGGACATTATGTCGACACATCGTGTCTGGGGTGTGTTCGGTCTGCGTTGTCGCTCGTACCTCGAGTCAAGGGTTTGTTCGGACTGCGTTACCACTTGGAACTCGTGTCTGAGGTGTTGTCGGTCCGCGTTGTCACTTGGATATTGTACCTGGAATATGCTGGTACTGCGTCTGATTTTATCATGAATATAGCAAGTGACCTTACTTGTGAACATGAGATTACCTTATTTTGAACATGACTAACCTTATTTTAAACAAGACTAACCTTATTGTGAACATGACTAATTTTGTTGCGAACACAAAACTGTCCTTATTGTGAACATAATCGAACCAACCATGCAGGAAACCAGCGGCGCCTATAGCCATGATATCTGATAGTTCAGACGTCATTTTCTATGCGCGAAAAACATGTCAGCAGTGCGCAGTGCGTCTCCGTAAAATATCCTTTAAAGTCGGCGGTGTTGAGTTTGTTTGCATGACATTCACTCGGATAATTACCGTCGACAATGAAATGACTATATTTGTTTTCATTAATCATCGTACTAAAACACAAATTTTCTAGTCAATATTTGGTCGGAATGGCCCTTATATCCGGTATTGGTCTTGTCCACCACCGACAATAACAGAAATCGTAGCTATACTGTATATCTCAATATTCCTTCGTAATCTATGAAGCTGTGAGACCAATGATATGAGATTGGTTCTAACTGTTTCAAACACAGGTTCGTCGTATATACTCACCGGCAGATGCTAATTCTCAACAAATAAAGCACCATCTTGATTCTTGATAGAAACATCCGACATTGCGAAAAATTGATTTGATTAGCAACTATCTGTTTGGGTAAACGATAGCTAACTTAGATCATAATCATCAATGAAATGGATATTTGCAGATTTGACTTATAAATAGAATCGTATATCCGATTAGATGTAGCTCGGGTGATGCACACTAAATACATGCTATCATGAAAAGTGAATATAATCCCAAATAAGCTGTGATCATTTGTCAAGCTATCCTAGGACTGGGCTCTGTTTCTGAAATATAAATTCAAAAACATCACCGCTCATCATTTTACGTGTTCTAGAATTTCAATTGCAAAATTTTCAAAGTACCGCCCAGCAATGTAATCACGGTGTCGTTCGTTTTTTTTCTCATATGGTATCTAAATGTCGACCAAAAGTATACTTTTAAGATCGTATTAGAGCAGTGGTTCTCAAACTGGGGGCGTGAAAACATCTGAAATGGCGGTCAACTGAAAAAGAAATTTGCGATTTGCGCGATTTACCTCCAATTCATTGTTATCGCTATGTGTATAGTCCTAATTTCACATTTGAGAATTCTCTCATCAATAGTCAGAACATTCCACGCCATCAAACTATCCATTGGAATTGCTAGCATTATGGTTGCATTTTGTGATTTGACAATAAAGGGGGGGGGCTCTAAATTTTTCACGATCATAAAGCAAGCGTGTCTAAAAAAAGTTTGAGAACCACTGTATTGGAGTATGCGTTCCGATTCGTGTCTGATCATGACTGGGATATTCGAATCTGATTCGATTCGGCTGTTATTCGATTTTGTGTATCCCACTCGAAATTCATTGAATCCAACACAATAAACAAACGGCTGGTTATATTCTCAAATAATAAGCCTTGACCTTCAATGAAATATAAAGTAAATGATTTGGTGTCACGCAGGGCATTTCATAGCTACTGACATATTTATAGGCCATGAACAAAATTTTAGCTGACATATCTCACTATATGATATACAGCAACAACTGCACAGAACCCGCATTGCTATCTCATGCAAAGCGTTATATTGTGCAAAATATCTGTGTACTGTCATATCGTTGTGCATCATATTTGTATCATTTTCTGCTATATATCGTGACTTGTTATCCAAGAAGGCCGATTGCTCCCGAAACAATCGACACAGCCATAGCCGCCCATCCAAACCCGAAACTGTATCCCCACGCGTAGTCCACTGTCAGTGTAGGCTCGAGTTCCCGCATGAAAGTCTGATTGGATAATATTTCGACGAAAAACTTGTTATCAAACACCATTCCCGTTAGAGTCGCCATGCCCACTGTCAGGAATAAACCTTGAAACAAAAGTGTATTTCGAGTAAAAAGTCTGTTTTCAAACTACGATAGAGAGAGAGAGAGAAAGAGAATCTTTATTCCTATGCATTACATATCAACATTACACTACAAAAATGTTACAGTGAAATGCGACATGCAAGGTAGACGGGAGGCTTGATATGACAAGTCTTCAGAGCCGAGCCACCCAGGACAGGAGCAATATTCAGTCGATAACTAATTTTTTTTTAAGTAACTAAGGAACGAAAAGAAAAACAAAACACAGTATCATGCAACAATCCAAAATGCAATGCAAATGCAATTTAGCGTTAGTTAGAGATAAGAGAATGAAAACATTGTTTTTTAAATGCACAAGAGTCTAAATTACGGAGATTAGGTGGCAGCTTATTCCAAATACTGACACCAATAGAATTGATTGAATTTTGCACTAGACTGGTTGTGCGGTGTTGCACAGACAGAGACAAGTAAAAAGAAAATCTGGTATGATGTTGGTGGGTATCTGAAGCTATATTGAACAGATTATCAAAATATAGTGGCAGTTCACCCTGATGATAGCTATGCATAAATTTCATTACCTCGAATTTGAAAATGTCTTCCACTTTCAATATTCCAACGCTTCGATACATCCTATTGCAATTTTCATATCTAGATTTCCGACACAGAATTCGTGTGGCTCGGTTTTGCAAGACTTGCAATATCTGCAGATGTTTTTTCGCAGCAGGTGCCCAAACTATAGGATCCCATAAATGAGATAGCAGTGAATTAAGGCATAGTAGACTGATCTGAGAGTTTGGTGAGGAGTTAAGTTTTTAAGGATAGAGAACCTCAACACCACCCGAGATTTTAGTTTTTATACACGATACACGCGAAGTCACACATAAGCTAATCGAGGTTGACAATACATCGATACATAAAATTACAAATTTGATCGGCATACGGTCGCGACGCAAAATATCGATTTCTTCAATCTGTCATTAATAAAATAGGCTAGACTCAACGAGATAGGCTAAACCAAAAATTGGATGGCTACACAGTACATAAATATTTGTCAAATAGAGGGACTGCATTTTGTAGGGAGCAGAAATTCCAGTTCCCGTATAATTCCCTAATCAATCAATGTATACATGTACATAGTACAAATTGTACTCCTACATGTTTTGTTATGTGTCCCACGGTGATTACCCAAAGTCTAAGTGTGTGGGTGATGGGCTTGTAGTATTATTGTAATCTTAGCAGTAGCCTGAGGCACAGGGGTGACACTGTCATAGCCTTGGTAATGAAAACCATTTTCAAGATAAGCTTCTTGATGAAACCTGTGGAATAATTGCAAAACCCTTCACACGATAGCCTATATGTTCGATGCAAATGCATATCAGTTATTTGCGAAATCTCAATATATCTCAGACTAAACTAGCGATTCAGTCTAAATATTTGGGTACAGATTTTTATCACATTACCATATAAACGGGAATCTCTTATAAAGCTATTGGCCGGAATTGAAGTTGAAATGTTGAAAGAACCCAAAGGATAAGCAGATGTCTTTCGTATATACAAAACCGGTCAAGGACAGATTGGTTTATGGTTTTAGTCATGCGTAAAATAATTGTTCACGATTCCGACATAGTGCAGCGAGCAACCTGAGGTTGCTGTGGAAAGACATTCAACTCTAGACGGTATAATATTTTGCCAAGTTCCACTTTTTTCATGATAAGTTCACATTCACGAACCTATCCAGATTGCTTCGAGCCCGCGACTCCAAATAACGTGAGACCGAGAACGAAGTCATGAGCCATCGGTTCGTAGGCGATAAGGTATAAAATTCAAGACACTGTTAAACTGAACTGACCTGCGACAAGTCCAAATATTCCTCCAACTTTCGCTAATTTCTTCTCCTCCTCGAAACCCCCGCTATATATGTTAGCCAACGCGCCAACGGTGACAAAGCTGAGCCCAATACATAAAAAGCAGATACAAGTCAGCGATGAAGTTCCCGCCAGATCTGCGAATAGACGATATTTAGCGAGACCAGCATAGACCAGCGGTTCTCAACCGGGGGTCCGCTGATCCCTGGGGACCCGTGAAGCGTTTTCAGGGGGTCCGCGGAGCCTCGAAATATTTAATAACCTAATTAGTATTTTTTTTTAATTCCGAAAATAATGAGGCAGTTTCGCTTCGTTTCTAGTAAAACTCCAGAGCTCACGTCAACAGAATGGCCATCTGAGTTGAAATATCCTACCGTGCAGACTCATTTTAATTGCTAAATTGCTCATAGCCCACTGATACCAACATTTTGCTGTTTAAAGATGTTTTGTTGGGGGTTGCGGGCAAGAAAAAGTTGGATGAGTAAGGTCAATCACGGTGACTTCGAAATGTTTACAAAAATCCATTTTCTCCTAAGATACATAAGGATTTTCCATAATAACTCAAAGACATGCTGCTAGATAAAAATGACCAGGCTTGACGTTATATGTTCATTAAAGCAATTTGTTAGTCAATGTTGGTGCCATATTTGTTGCGATCATACCCAAATGTGTCGTCGGATGCCTTCCGCGTTATTATGATATTCGCCACATCTATATATATATATATATTTGTGGAGATGGATTTTCGAAGAGCTTCTTGAAGGTACAGAACTTCAATTGTAAATGGATTTTCGGCACTCGTTCATGTCAAATCGAAGGCGCGTATTCTCAAGACACGGCCACTTACTTCTAGAAATGCAGTTGCGGAATTATTTTTGAAATAATAGAAGTCAACCCACTTTCTACATGATTAGTATGATCTTACTTTCAAGAAAACTCATTTTGGTGATGTTTATCACTAAGCTACAGTTATCATTTGCACAAGACGGATGGCGATTGCACGATAATTGAGCCAAATTTGAACTAAAACTTCGCGGGAGTCCGCGGTGGTCCGTGACGGAATGAAAGGATCCCGCGAAGACAAAAAGGTTGAGAACCACTGACAAAGACTAACTGTGGCCACACGTCATCGCCTTCGTGCAAAAGGCCTCTGTCGCGAAAAACACTATCCCAAATAATGTTAATAATAATTAATTACACTTGTACTAGGAAATTAGAGCATAATTTCTGTAATTTCGATTCTTCGTTTTCATTAATCTTTATTACCTCTGCAACCCTTGACAGTTCTTCATCTACCGCCATTCTGTAATCTAACTCCTTCGTGTATTGCATAGTAATGACAATTTGACCTGATTACTGAAATTTTTAAAGTTTACTTCAAGCTCGCCATTTTCCTTGTGGGGCAGGTTGCTCCCGGGATTATGTGTGTATTTACCAGTTTTGCTGTGAATAAAAAATATAATAATAACTCACTCACTGGTCTCGGACCAGTGGTATTGCTTTTAAGTAGATGGGGCTCTTTCTGCTAAATGACTCGCTACATTTTCCTCTACATATACGGTTCATGCATACAGGGTATCGGACTGGGACATTCATGTCAAACACATCGCCTGTAAATGTGCGGCACAGTACTTACACAATCCTTTTCCGTAATCAATGTTTGAGCTATTGATAAGCTCAGGAACGCTATAAAACAACCCCAAAGCAGCAGTTTCTGTCTGATTCACTCTTGTACTTTGTATTTGCGCCGTCACGTACACCCAACCCGGTGTCGACAAGGCGATGATGACGAATACCAGAACGAGACCGAGTCCTCCGGCGCTTCCAAAGTTAAAAAGTCCCATGATAAGTGTTTCTGAACTAGTTCGAACATACAATACCTCTGCAATGAATTCACTTATTCAGTATATAGAACACAGATAATAGTTTACCTTCTGGGCCACTGAGTATATATTATTTAATCAATGATGCCCTAGACGGCTTATACATACCAGCGACTTCTCGGGGTACTGTAAGGTCATTTGGATTTGATGTATTACATAAAAATTCAAACATGATGCTTTCCATGAAATATTGACAGTGCTGCGAGGCGTACATGAATGAAGTCTACACATCAGAGCATTTCCCAAACGTCGCCGGATACCTGCTACCTTGCTTATACTCAGGCCCGTCTCACTGCCCGAGCTTATATATGCTTTCAAACCGCGCCCCTTTCAAGTATGAATAGGCCTACTTATATAAGGTCTCTCGCTTCGATTTCGATGATAATTTCACACACATTCAGTGATATCATCAAAATGAGACGCACCTGACTTTTAGAAACAAATGGTCTTCCCACATCAACAGGATTGACGATATGAACATTCGTTTGTTAAACCTATCTGGTTTATCTAATGAAAATGTTTCCTCAGTATCGCCAATCATAAAAGTTATTAGTTGCAATTTACAACATTTTGTAATATTGGGGGTATTTTGAAAACCTCAGTCCTTGGAGTTCATTTGAGATGTATGCGGCTGTAAATTAAAAAAAAATTAATGTACAGTTGATTCGACTGTGCCGCGATACGGGCATTACTGGAGAAAATGCTGCATCATTGATTCTTCGTATTGCTTAAATTCTCCCATACAACGCTACTACGACAACTCAAAACCGCATACAAAAATATGAGATTGAAAAATTCGCCTCGTATTGGCTACATACATTCGAATGGTCAGCATCCAAATAGATATGGTTACAGGTGGTTCTTATTGAATAGTATATTCATGATGAAATGAAACCGAATATTTTCGGCTGACACTCGTCAGGGGTAATCGTCAGCAACCAGTAGAGAATTTGAAAGAGCATTGTATATCAACATTCATATCTCAAAATATGACGTCACCAGCATGAAATGAGATCTCAAATAAGGGAGCGTTTAATGTACTATTTGAAGATGGTACACGAACTCCTTTTGATGACAAAGCTTACGCTGATGTATTTTGATAAAGGTCGACTCCAAGGCACGCAGATGAAAGTGTGAGCGGCCCCTCCTGATGACGCGAAATCTGTCGTCTCGATAATTTTTCGCAGAATCGAGATTATCCAACAGATGCTTGCCAATGGCAGAATTTATGGCCTTTGAAGGGTGAGCGGTTCACCAAGCGTGCGATGCACGTGTTCTGATAAATCTAGGGGCATGCTGGTCCATGCTTTCCTTCAAACGCTTCGACGTTCTTCCTACGTAACCGCAATCACAGTGGCACTTATATTCGTGCACTACATTACTTTGTTGAAGTGCAGAAACACGTCTTTACGTTGTTGTTGTTGCTGATCAATATTTGATTGGCGATTATAGCGCAAGTGGTTTTGTTCGCCATATCCAAAAAGTCATTTATCATCTAGGGGTGGGTATTGCATTACAAAATATAAACTCAAATATATGGCTTTGTTGCGAGAACGAATTCCACAACGTATGTAAAAATATGCGTGTCAGTCAAAAAGTTTGTTACGGTGGGAGCGAAATTCTTCCTCCGACACGTGTCCTCGAGAACTCTTCTCTGGTATCTATAATTTCGACACGTCAATAAATAATGGGCGACACTCTCTTCTTGGCGGCACGTTGAGCACTTGGCTGAATCTGCTATTCCCAATTTGAATAGATGTGCTTGTAGTCCACAATGTCCGGTTTGTAGTCGGAACATAATCGCTTGATACTTTACGTGTTGAAGGGAACAGTTGCGTTGTCGTAAAAATCACGTTAGTTTTCAATGTGTCATAACAGTTACTGACCGAGGAAATCAATTGTTTTTCAAAGCGGGTGGAAATAGGACCAATCCATGGTAGATAGATATAAACATCTTTGGTTGTTCGTTCGGTCGGCACTGTTGACTTTTTTGCGCTGAATTGCGTTACGTTCCTCTCTATGTCGTGATTGATGAGGTGTTCACTGTTCTGGGTAGCCGTTATCGAGTAAGATGACACTGTACATAACGTTAACCATACATACCACCGAGCATATTGTTTGACCATTTTCTCGACGAGTAGACTACCATGTAGCTCTTAAACATGACCCAAATCACGACCCCCACCATTACGGCTGCATTTAAAACAAATGGTGTTTTAAAGCACATGTTTAAAACGTGTTTTGAACCAGGGGTCGCCAACTCAAAACGGGACTTGGGACACTTTTCAAATTTCGTAGAGGTCGCGGGCCGCATGAATGCAATATCGAAAAGAAATGAGCCACTCAGTTTAACGACCAAGTTTTTAGAACTTTACGCCAGTACACCGCAGTGCTCTCTTACATGGGGGATGGACATAGTCGCCACAAAAGAAATAATATTTTATTAAAAAATATCGTGATGATCAATTACATCCCTCTTTGAACTATAAGCTACGCACGCTACCTGAAGAATCGATATTGGGGTAACCCAGACATGGCATTTGATGGAAAACGAGGATATCATGTGGGAAGCCTTAACCATGACTACATCGTTATGCAGCATTTGGACGGTCGGCGGTCATCATCATCAGAACACCCATTCAGTACCAATTATCTATATCTACGTGCAAAAACTGTTGAACCGACGACGATTTCGAGAGTTCCAGCCGCCCCGCATCGTATACCTCGACTATTTTGGGTGCAAATCGTCCGTAGGTTCACTGCATGGCCTTTCGGGCGTATTTACACAATTGTGGCTTAATTAGACAACGTTAGAAAAAAAATTATTTTTAGCAAAAAGGCATTTTTTAACACTGTTTAAAACAGGGTCACTAACACGCGGCCCATGGGGTCATATTCTGCGGCTTGCGACCTGATTTGAGATTTCGGAAGTACGCTTAAAAAATATTGCTCTTGTCGTTCACAATAAGCTATTCTATGTGCCCGACGTCACTATTCCTCAGTAGCTGAGACGGTATTGGCAGTGGAAGTAGCATTCCGTGGAGAAAGAATTAGCTGATTTTAATTGGAATATTGCCGTGACGTTTAATGGCCCAGGAACTGCCAAGACCAAGACGCTTAGAAAATGACTTAAAGATATTTTTGATCTGTTCATGACAGTGATCGGAAGCCCTTTTCGTCGAAGGAGCCATATTTACCCTCTATTTTCGATTGTCAATGTCAATCCCGTGTGACGTCACAATCAGATATTCGTGACGTCATGGATAAAAACAATCAAATAAATAAATAAATAAAAAACATGTTTTAAACAATGGCCTCGTTTTATACATATTTGTTTCTATTGATTTTTGTTTTAAATGCAGCCGTATACCTACAATAGCATTTTATTTTGTTGTGCCGTGTATGCTGACATCCAATTTGTCAAACGTTAGATGCATATATTCAGTTATATTCGGTGAGAGATTTAATGAATTATCGTGATTGCTATCATACCTCATTGCTTGGAACTAAGTCGATAAAGTAGCACTTCTCACTCGTTCAAGAAGATATATTAAGAGTAATCGGTTTGGCAAGACAATATCGACACGCTGAAAGTCGCTGATATTTTCAGACTTCATGTGCACCACCTTAAATACCATCCCAAGTTAACCATACTAGCAATTCTGGTGCTCATCGGTGTTCACGGTGACCAACAACAACAAAAACAACAGCAACAGCAACAACAACAACAACAGCAACAACAACAACAACAACAATAACAACAACAACAACAACATGTAACGAGTTAAAAAGTATATTACAGTGTTTCAGTGCAGTAGGGTATCATCTATCTGGGCTCCGCCTCGTCCTCTTATCCGCGTAAATGGTGTCTTAAAACGATCTGGAGATAGGCTCTGCTTCAAGTCGCCATTGTGCAAAAGATCATTGTAGTCGAAAACACAATGAATACCATAAACAGCCACGAGGGACTACTGCAATGTCAAAACAATATATAGGGATGGAAGGAAAACGCATGCTTTTTTTTATAATAGTGCCAGCTGTTTGTCCCTTCGTCTTCTGCACATAATGAACTCCGCGGTAACAGCGAACTCATAAATAGAAGTTAGGAATAAAAGAGGGGGGTCAACCGGAAGAATCAACAATCACAAATAATCATCATGCTATCACGAATATTCAACGGATGTATACTTAAATTTGTCGTCGATACTCTCAGTCCAAACAAATGACATGGTATCAACAAACAAAAAGCGATATTGATATAAACGTCACACATTGTGAAATATTGACTTATGGTATATGAAATAAGTTTCGCGCGCGCTTGTGTAAATGCATACTTCAAACGGGCGTTGTACGTGGGCGACAATCATCGAAGCAATCAAAACTTTCTGGTTGCACTACGGCGAATTCCTTCGGCGCAATTCAGACATTTCCCGACATGGCTCATGTGACACAACTATAGGGC
>ATSW01013116.1:0-12579 GCA_000444245.1 Botryllus schlosseri | reverse complement strand
GTCTCAGCTTTTGTAAGAGTTGTGGGAGGGTGCTCATTCATACCCTACAAAGTAACTAGTTGATACCAACAAAATAATGAATGACCGCCAACACATTGAATTCATAACCCAAGATTGTGAAAATTGTTTACTGTTAGACTAACATAATTCGTATCCAGCAAAACGATAGACACCAAAGGTTCGATGGGGTTTAAATCTAGATTGTATTAAGCCAAGTGATGAGTACCTCCAGTAATAAAATCGAAACGGCCAAAACAAATTTTCTGTGTCTTGGTTGTTGTAAATAACTATTTGGTATGATATTAGTTGAGTGTGTGACAATTCGTATCTGTCGAGGTTGAATGCTTAACCATATCGAAATGAATCCAGAGCACATGAAGTATACATTGATCACAATAGAATCGATGAGAATGTTAACCACGTAGCGTGTGTTTGTTTAAAAATCATTTCCAATGCGGCTACTTCGATCGGTATTAATTCCATGTCATACAAAAAATATGAAACCATTGTACAGTTTCGTTTTACGAGAATATTGAGTAAAGTTGATTATTTTTTGTGTCACGAAAATATCTTGTGTTGATATTGCACACTGGTTTCGTTACCCAAGTGAGTGAAAATTGTTTTCTACTGGACAGATATGATTTGTATTTAGAAAAAAACGACCCACACCGATAAAGCGACGTTGTTTAATATCCGCTGAGTGCGTGAAATTGCCTTACGATTTGATTTAGCGAGTTAATTGTTGGTGATTCAATCACATACAAGTATATGGTCTTTTAGTGACTGAGTATTGTGACGACATTTACTTTGACAAATGGCAATGGGAAAATTTCCAATTTCTCTGCTCGTGTGTGTTGCACAAATAGTACTAGTATGCATTCAGTGAACATCATACAAATTGACAACGACTTTCATTAGTTTGGTTAGATGATGACAATTATTCCGCAGGTTCAAATCGATATCACTACTATGAACAACAATACAAACACATTTTTCTAGATTTCAGTGTAGCACATACTTCGATTTTATTATTGTTATGAGTTTTGTATTAACCAAGGTCGGTTGAATAGGATCCATCCAGTAAAGATATTCAAAATTGTTTCTCTGTTGATCAAAGTCTTAGAGTGTAACCTCGTAATGTTTTACATTTCACACATTCGACAGAGAGTGTGAACAGAGTTTAACACGGATTAAACGACGCCGCCCGAAGTCCAAAGTGATTTACTCGTACTGCGTAAGATGAGTATGTTTCAATTCACCGTCACAGATTCTGACAATAAAGTATTACCCGGTTGTTAGCCAGCAAACGGAATTGTTGTTTCATCTTTAGTCTTGGTAACTGAAACGATTACATTTGTAAAGTATTTTCTGATATCCGCGATACCCAGAGTGATTTGTACCAAGGTGGAATGATTTGTCAATCAAGAACATTTCAGACACGTATAGTTTTACAACTCAATATGTTAATAGCCATGATAGTGAAAAGTTTGTCGCTGTCATAATAACCTTCACCACATCGGTGGGTCTAATTAACACAAATAAATTAGTAATCAAGTCATGATAGACCATTACAAAACCCCATATGTCAAATCGATGTGACAATCCCTATGTTTACATCATGATAATTTTCGATATAACACCTACGTTCGATTGTAAGAAATGAATTCTCAACTACGATGGCCAGACTTTCAAATCTTGTATACTCAAACATGTTAGGTTAATCTCAAGGCGTCTGCATCGAGTAGTAATTACTTTTGTCTTACAAAATCTATCGAGTAGTAATTACTTTGTCTTGCAAAATAGTAACGACTTTTACAGTTGAACAAAAAAGACGAGTTGGTGGTATATGCCTAAAACCGAACTTGATATGTTTGTGGGTTGTAGTGATTACTTGTGTAGTCTTGTCTACTTTTCGTATGGACATTTCTTGCTTTGGTTCGGTGAGTTACAAACGGATTGACTTGACAAGGTTTGTGTATTTTACTCTTTTGTTGATGGCAAGATCGTGAGATGTCGAGACGTAATACTATTTCCGTACACTCAATTACAACAAAACATAACCCGTATTCAAATAAGCCGTAAGCTACAAGCGGATTTAAAACTTGATGCTGTTTTGTGGATGACTCAAGTCAGTAGTCATGTTTGTGTTGATTTCGGGAATGATCATGACGAGTTGGTCGGGTAAATTAGGTAATGTGGTAGTAACTATGACCTTACCGAGTTGCTTACATTTAAATATCTTTTACGGATTTAATTGTGATAAATTATTTCTCAGTTATTGTTCAGACATTCAAATCTCGTATACTCAAAATATAATATGTTCAAGTCGAATCGTGTATGCACCGATTAGTAAATACTTTGTCTTCAGAATAGTAACGACCTTTACAATCGAATAAAAAAAAAGACCGATCATACGAATACAACCAGGATGAATTAATTCAAATTTATGAGTTGTAGTGATATAATCAAGTAAGTGAAAACTAGATTTTTAACAATTGTTATTGTTGTGAATAATTCTTTTCAGTATGGTAAGATGTTAAAATATCTCTTTGACAAACGGAAAGCGGGGCCGTGAATAGAGTTGCAATGTTACATTACTTGTTTCAAATCAATGTGTGTATAATATCGAAACGGGCCTGTGGGAAAGTTGGTAGTCATGTTTGTCAATCCTATTTCAATTCACACTACACCAAAGTCAAAATATTCGGTTTCGAATTATCTCAATTTACCTCTAGAACCCGAATAGATTCCGACACCGTACTATAACTAGATCGCTATGTTTCATGCATTATCGTGTCAGCGACGTAGGATTTACAATTATTTCACACCTTTTTGAATAAACACCAACTTCGCAAAGGGTTGGATCAGAATTAAGTGAGAATTTGTTGGTATTCGAGTCACCGTCTGCGACGGTTCTGTTATTCGTTAGTTATTAAATTTTACCAGTGAAATCCAGTTCTGTGACATACTGATTATCAAAATATTACATTGTGGTGATTGGAATGTATGTAACAGCAAGTGACGATACTCATTTTCATGATTCACTAGGTTTTCGACCACTAAAACCTCAGATAATCGAATTCCTGGAGCCGGATGAATTTTTCGTGACTGGGAAACAGTTTCAGAGTAAAACTTCGGATGTGTGTGGAGATCATGCTATTGCATTCTTGATAAAAAGAGCTCAAGGATTTTCAGCCAAGGAATACTTGGATAATTTTGGTGATGATAAAAAGTGAATGATACGATTGTACGTGCTTTTGTGAAGAGTTTGATTTCAGAGTAATAAATGAATGTATAAATGTGTATACTTGTGATTCTTGTTGTGGTTGTGAACAGCAGACTATTCTGTAGTATTATTCGGGTAGCAATCAATAGCGAGGAAAGAGAACACGATCGGTCATTTGACACGACTAAACTACGACATCATATATCATAATTTACGATCAAACTATTTCACACTGACCGGTCTAGTGTAATAATCGATAGTAGCACACAACTGCACGGAAACAATTCAGCGCGCAGGTCATTCGAAATATAGGTCGCACTGCTTAATCCTCACAACAAGCCACGTTTCCGTCTGCGCGGTTATTGTTGGTGACTCGTACATATTCAACACCACGCGAGAGATGTCTGAAAGTGCGACTGGCGAATCGCCGCCACCGCCTATAGCAAAAAAGGCGAGTCACGACCACGAGTTTTCACGGCGAATCACGACCGCGGCCTATACCCGAAAAGGCGAATCACGACCGCACCCATAAGAACACATGGCGATTCGCGGCCCCGCCATAAGAGATAAGAGGCGAATCGCCACCCCGGTTTCCAGGCGAATCGCGACCCCGCCATAAGAACCCCTGCCAGGTCACGACCGATCTATATAACTTCTCACAGGTACTCACTATCTTGTCAATAGTTATGCCGTAATTATGAAAATGAAAAACTTCCCATAACTACTTTACAAAATCTGAACACTTGAAAGTCAGTAGTTCTGCCCATCACTGTTTCGTACAAGTGGAAGTAGTCAAATGCCACAACCACTAGAATATAAGTAGCTCAAGTAGGCAACATTGGCAAACCTACTTGAGTATGCCAAAATAATAGATATAGATATACTTGATTACTGACCAGCGCCTCTGGTTGTTTGCACAGTCTCTATTTCATTACCTAGCCAATGGCGTTAAATGTGCTGCATACTAACAATGCATTTTTGTGTTAGTCATGGATCCTGAGAAGATAATTAACCTTATATTGATTCCTTGCTCTTCTGAAGTGCCAACTAGCACTACACTCGAGTGGTTGGATTTTTACGCTTCTTCTACTCGTAATTGAGTATAAATTCATGACAGTAGCCTTACATCTGTAGCAGCGCTGACTACTTTACAACTGTTGTTTATTTTCAGGCTCATCGAACTACAATGTGAAGGTGTTTGTGGTAACTGCCGAAAGATCAATGATATTCACCACGGACTCTTTCTACGTTGCTTTGGCGTATCTGTTCGTCACATTCTATGTTTTCAACCTGGAATACCCGAGCGAGCTGACAGCCACGTTGGAGTTTATGTAAAGGTAAGCTGAGTGAGAGTTAGACTATCAAATGTCAACCCGTAATGGCCATGACTGATTATGTTTCTTCGCTCGGCTCAGCTGCTTGCGTTCACTAATGGGCAGTGCAAAGGCACCTTTTCTGGTGATCTCACAGCTGGCAACTGGGTCGCAAAATAATAATGAATCCGGTCCTAATGAAAAGCTAGTGTAACGGTGATTTCTAAAATAGAAATTAAAATGCGGTATGGGCACTAGAAATGCCTTAAAATCGCCCTGAAAAATCTGACATCTGCAATATTTTAAACAATCAGAGCTCTGCAACACATTGACAATAACAATTAACTATTATGGTGCTCTGCTTGCTTATTACAATCACAATTTAACACGAAAATGTTAACATATGGGGTACTGGTAGCCCATAGTGAATAGGCTACAGAACTTTGTTAATACAGCAATATAGTTTTGTCTGAAGCAAATTCGCTCTTGTTGATGGCCAGCCCCCAGTTATGTTATAAGATATATTTCATATATTACAGAGTCTTCGCCGAGATTTCCGACGTAGGCGCGAAGTGTTCAAGAAAGAGAAAGACACTTAGAGTTCATCCAAAGGTGATGAAACTCCCCAACCTCCAGCGGGAAACGGAATAGAACATGAAAATAAATGCTTTCATGCTGCAACATTTGATTCAATTATTTCCATGGAGTTGTGCGTATTACCAGGGCGCGAAGTGTTAGAAAACCGCCATGCATATAGCATTAAGTCAATCAATACATTGATTGACACTAGACAGGGCTGTGAATTCAGTGCTAGCTTTACTAGTAATTTACTAGAAAGAGTAAAAATATTACTAATTTTTAGTATCAAGGTTACACAAGAGTGAGTAGAAATGCTGCTTATCCTGAGTCAGAAAATTTACTAAAATTATAGTAACAAAATTACTAATTTTTAGTATTTAAAGTTACCGGGGTAAGTAAAACTGCTGCCTCGTAATTAGGAGTAAATTTACTAAAATTTTTCTAACAGTGTTGTTTCAAATCAATGTGCGTATAATATCGAAATGGGACTGTGGGGAAGTTGGTACACTCTTAGCGAAAAGAGTGGGTATACTCACCCCAAAAGGTGGTACACGAAAACAGAACTTAAGTAACCCTGCGGGTGTATATGACCAGAATCCACCCCATTCCTCGCGGTGTATATCGCATATCTCACCCTAGCCATTAGAATTGATAGGGGCGGAATTTGAATATATACACCCTACTTGAAATCCTGTATCTTCTGCCAAATGACACACTATTGCATATAAACCTTCTTGATTGCAATGCATATATTCGATATCAATTGAACCATATTAACATAAAATGGAAACATAGTTCGTGAAATAACAAAAACAGAGATCCCAGCGACGGAGAAAAAAATTCACTGAAAATACTGCTCGAAGAATATTGCCCCTGTAATATTGGGAAGCCGCCTCCTCCAGGTTTCCGCAAAACACTCTTTGTACAGCGAAGGTTGAGTCACTATCTTCAGCAAGAACTTGTGGCATCATCCTGAAATCAAAATGCATACTCACAACCCAATTAACAGGCACATACGCTATGATAACTTAACGAAGTCCACAAAAATAGAAGTCGTTACCAAGTATATATATTTTCACAGAGTACTTACAAAAAATCAGATGTTTCACTCGATAAGGCATTGCAGTACAGACTGTGGCCCGATACGGTGAACATACCGCTATAGGAAACATATTCACACACGATCACTGATGTGTGGGCAATTAGGCATCGACAAGATGGAAATTTATGGATAAACCGCATGTACCAGGCAGACTTGGACAACTAGAAAAAGTTCCCTTTTTCCAAATTAGATTTTATTTTTCGAATTAAAGTAGAATTAAAATTATAATTCTAGCTAACATATTAGATTAGAATTAGCATTACTGAATCGCGAAAAGTTGAATCAAACTCAGTTAATATCAAATCATAGTTCATCTTATGAGCATGAGAATAGCAAATGTCTGTACACTGTACAGTAGGGTTGTTCAATAAAAACTTGTTTTCCAAATCTCACTCGCTTAGTGTTTAAATTATCAGGTTGTCTAAGAAGACGGTGCACACCAAATTTGACTCAATTCCAACCAGTAAAGGCCGTGCAATCTTGAATTGAAATTTTTAATTTATTAGGAAAAAAATGAAAAAAATTTCAAATTTTCCTGTCAACCTCATGAAATTGTTGGGTTGTCTTCAAAGACGATGCAAAACAAATTTGACTATATTCCAACTAGTAGAAGCAGAACTATTTGAGTTTTCCGTTGATAATTCCCATTGAATTGGGGATTATCAACGAAAAACTCAAATAGCTCTGCTTCTACTTTCAATTCAAGATTGCACTGCCTTTACTGGTCGGAATTGAGTCAAATTTGATGTGCAACGTTTTCTTAGACAACCTGATAATTTAGTCACTAAGCGAGTGAGATTTGGAAAAAAGTTTTTTCTTGAACAACGCTACATGATAAAATTGTTAGGTTACCTAATTGACGCCTGCACACCAAATTTGGTTCGATTCCAACCAGTAGCCGCATTGCTACAGGAGAAGAAAGTTTTTTGTTTATTATATGAAAATGAATAAAAAAGACTTGAAATTTTCTGTTCACCCCATTAAATTGTTAGGTTGTCCATAGAAACAACGCTCAACCGATTTGGCTCAATTCCAACCGGTGGAAGCGGTTGGATTTGAATAAAATAGCATTTACGGGGACCGATTCTTTAATCATTTATTACGATTGTGGCCACCGTAAATACTATTTTATTAAATTCCAAATTTTTCGACATCAATAACTCCGCTTCGGCTGGTTTGAATTGAACCAAATTTGGTGGGCATCGTTTCTATAGACAACCTAACAATTTCCTGGGTAAACAGAAAATTTTGAATTTTTTTCACTCATTTTTAAATGATAAATAAAAAACTTCCTTCTGCAGTAATGTGGCTTCTGGTTGGAATTGAACCATATTTGGTGTGTAGCCTTCGATTCGCTAATCTAATAATTTTATCAAGTAGCCAGTAGAATTTGAGAATAAAATCATTTTAACACCCTTATTGTACAGCAAGCTGTTTCGCACTATACAGTTCTGCTGTAGCATTTCCAGGAAAACCAGACATTAAATTAGAAATGAAACTAGGCTATAGAAAGATTTCATACATTCGATTAGAATTGGAATTAGAGCTTAGAAACATTTCACAAATTAGCATAGCTTCATTTAGTATAATTAGACAACTAGAATATCTATAGTTGTCCAAGTTCGGCAACACCGCTTGTATCCGAAATAACTGAATATATTTTGAAGATTCTTTCTGTTAGTAGTGTCATATGCCATTAGTAATTTTATATTAGTCGCAAAGATTCATATCGTAATTTTCAAAGTAGAAACCTCCGAAAAACTGCTTACCATACTTGTCTATTTTTCCGACATTTCGTATTCTACTTCTACTTGACGTAGCTTTGACTTGTACTGGGGACTGTTGCATCTACTTGTAATCGAGTATAAATTGACGACGGTATTTCTACATCGACTTGAGTAGCAACGCTGGTAACTTTGACCATCTCTGCTTTGGTTTACCTCATATATGCGACTACGAAAGTTGACATCAGGTGTCGCTAACAAAGTTGTCATACCTGCTGGCTTGATAACGAGTCTTTCAGTTTTCGCATCATACCCTCAAACTCCGTTAGTTCCTGAGATAGAATCTTGCTCTTGCAGCATGCAGTCTTTAAGCAGCATCCTAAATTTCGAAGAAAAACAGAGAAAGACATGCATGGACTTGAGTTAAATCTGACTACTTGGTATTAATACAAAACACGAAACGTTTCCTGGTTGGGCAATATTAACTTTCAGAGTGGATTCAAAGCGACCACAGATACTAGTCTGATTATAGAAACCTTGACTTGCCTTATATATGGAAATTAGCAAATTAGCTGGAAGCTAATGATTACCTTGCAATATGTGCTGTTTGATGAAGGTCCATCACTGTTTCGAAGCATACGGTTTTACGGTTCAATGCGACGTCGACTTGGTGGATATCCCCTGACATGATCGTGTATCATAACATCCTAAAATTGAAAAATAACCACGAAGTATAAACGTTTAGTTGGCAATTTGGATTGGATTCTAAACACCCAAGTCATCTGATATGTGCACTAGGGGTCTTCAAAAATGACTTTTTCTCTCAAATCGTACTGGCTACTTGATAAAATTGTTAGGTTACCTAATTTAAGCCTGCACACCAAATTTGGTTCGATTCCAACCAGTAGCCGCATTGCTACAGGAGAACAAAGTTTTTACTTATCAGGCCTATATGAAAATGAGTAAAAAAAATTTAAAATTTTCTGTTCACCCATTATATTGTTAGGTTTTCTATAGAAAGAATGCTCAACCGATTTGGCTCAATTTCAACCAGTGGAAGCGGAGTTATTGGCGTCGAAAAATTTTGGATTTCAGTAAAATAGTATTTACGGTGACCGATTTTTAAATCATTTATTACAGTTGTGCCCACCGTAAATACTATTTTATTCAAATCCAAAGTTTTCGACATCGATAACTCCGCTTCGGATGGTTTGAATAGAGGCAAATTTGGTGGGCATTGTTTATAGACAACCTAACGGTTGCATGGGTGCACAGAAAATTTTGAATTTTTTTTACTCATTTTTATATAATAAATAAATAAACTTTCGTCTCCCGTACCATACGGCTGCTGGTTGGAACCGAACCAAATTTAGTGTGCAAGCTTCAATTAGGTAACCTAACAATATCATCAAGTAGCCACAAGAATTTGAGAATAAAAAGTCATTTTTGAACACCCCTGCTGTACAGCAAGCTTGGCACGTTTCGCACTATATAGTACTACTGTAGCATTATCAGGAAAATCAGACATTGGATTATAATTGAAATTAGACCATAGAAAGATTTCATAAATTCGATTAGAATTAGAATTAGAGCATAGAAACATTTCACAAATTACAATGGCCTCGATTAGTATATATTTAGAGAGAGAGATATGGTATTCTTTTTCGCCTGCACCATCGAGATGCTTTTTGACGACGGACATGCGATACGGCCTTTATAGTAAGGTCATCTAATCTGCACCCCCGTTTTTTTCTCTTCCATGCTATCCGTGATTGCTGAGCGCCTAGCGGGATAGCCGCGAATACCAGTTTTTGAGTCTTTGGTCTGACCCGGCCGGGGATTGAACACGCGACCTACCGATCGAGAAGCCGGACGCACAACCATTACACTATCTCGCTAGAATATCTAGTTGTCCAAGTCTGGCAACACCGCCTATATCAGGATAACTGAATATATTTTTGAAGATTCTGTCTGTTAGTAGTGTCATATGCTATTAGTAACTTTACAATAATCGCGAACATTCATATCGCAATTTTCAAAACAGAAACTTCCGAAAAACTGCTTACCATACTTAACTATTCTTCCGACATTTTGTATTCTGATTCCACTTGACGTAGTTTTGACTTGTATTGGGAACTGTTGTATCTACTTGTAATCGAGTATAAATTGACGGCAGCATTTCTACATCGACTTGAGTAGCAACGCTAGTAACTTTGACAATCTCTGCTTTGGTTTACTTCATATATGCGACTACGAAAGTTGACATCAGGTGTCGTTAACAAAGTTGTAATACCTGCTGTCTTGATAACAATTCTTTCAGTTTTCGCAGCATAGTCCCAAGATTGGTTAATTCCTCTAATGTAATCTTGCTCTTGCTGCATGCGGTCTCTAAAATTTAGAGAAAATCAGATATAGAAAAATTGATATGAATTTAATATTGATTCAAAACACGTTTGAAACGTTTCCTCCTCAGGCAATATTGACTTTCAGAATGGATTCAAAGGGACCACAGATCAGGATTGTACTGATTCGAGTCATGAATTGACTCGAGTCAGGATTTTCTGATGACTCGACTTGACTCGAGTCATTTGCTCAAAATATGGAAATGACTCGACTCGAGTCAATCAGTGTATTGACTCGACTTGGACTTGAGTCATTGCGCATGACTCGAACCTAGTCATATGACTCAAGATTCAGACGGCGAAGACCTACATTTCTTTGAAATTTCGGAGAATAGTAAAGTAACCTCACTATTTAGATTACGCCTATTGGTACTGGTACTTAAAATTTCGACCAGTGAGGGAAATTAGTATATTTATGAATGCGAACCATTCGATATCACCAAACAGAGTTATAAAAAGTGGATTGAACAAGATTTCAACTGGAAGCTGATCAGTCAACACAATGACTTGGACTCGGATTCGAGTCATAATACCATGACTCAGTGGTCAAAGAAAAATGACTCGACCTGACTCGAGTCAAAACTATATTAGTGAGATTGACTTCTGACTCGGAGCCTCGTGACTTGGTTACAACCCCGCCACAGATACATGTCTAACTGTGTCTTGATTTGAAAACGTTGACTTAAGTCTTATACTTCGAAATTAGCAAATTATCTGGATGATAATGATTACCTTGTAATATAAGCTGTTTGATAACGATCCTTTACTGTTTCGCATCATACGCTTCTACCGTTAAATGCGACGTCGATTTGGTTGAAATTCCCCGATATTTTGCTTGTATAGCAGCATCCTAAAATTGAAAAAATAACCATGAGGCATACGGTAAACATTCAGTTGATAATTTGGTTTGGATTCGAAACGCCCAAGACATCCAAAATGTGTACTGATGTTGTAGCCTTGACTTGCTTTAATGCTTGTTAATAACCAAGTTAAAATACAATTTTGCAACTCTCCTACGCATAGTATATTACTCACCAATAACATATTTGATTTCACATTCACAGAGTAAGAGTCTGCTACTAATAGCAATCAGTCCTTGAATCTAACAAAAAGCAGATTTGTGCATGTCATGTCATTTGTGTATGTCATATCATGAGTCAAGAAGTGCATATATTATGATTTGTTTATATTGATCAAAAGGACAGTTTGATCAACTTTGGCAAGGCTATGTTTGCCTCTTCATATTGGTCAAAACATTGAAGACCCAGCTAATCCGTGCATTGTTGCACACCCAGTTGACCGCAGTAGTGCGCATTGCTACTCAAGCAATAGATGTAAATTTCTACTCAATGACAAGCATATAGAAGTGACTATGTCAAATCCATGTCAAGCTGCTTTAAATTAAAATAAATATATGAACAGATCTCAGAGAAGTAGTTTCAAAAGAAGTAGTCTAGTTGATGGGTCACATACTCTTAGCAGATAGCCTGCTCCTAGTCAAGTCTTTCATATTCATAGTGATAGCAATATAGCATTGTCATATTTTCACCCATGTCATAATATCATTAACATTTACTGGCCCCAATTTACGGGGATCGAAAGCTTTCATCATCAAATGTCCATTGCTCACCTCAGATACCATTGCTTCATATTCTTCAGCCATTTGCTGTTTGTATGTTACACTTGTTTTCTCATGAGCAGAAATCGATAATTTCATTCTTCAAGAGCCCCAAATTTGCGATCTATGCCCATGCAAGCCTGAAGTAGAATAGATAATATGTTTACCTTCCTGCCATAACATAACATATAATGTGTATATAGCTTAGTGATAATGACAGGGTGATAGGCTGATAACTAGGGCGGTTTTTTTTTTACTTCAAAAAAAGAAAATTTTGACCAAATTTTGACCTAACGTATGCAAATTAGGTGTTTTCCCAAATAATGTCAAAATTGTACCAGTTACCTACATTTCCGGTTGTGACTGGCTGTCCCAACAAAGTAGTTTGACCTGAAAAAACGTTTTTGACATAGAAACAGGCAACTTTGTACATATAAAAAAACAATATTTTAACGAAATCTGATCCTGTGAAGAATTCCAGTGGTTGCAATACGTATTATGGTGGAAATAATTTTAAAAAAATTGTAGTACAACGAGAGATACTTTCCTATATTCTTGGGTAAAAAGTGCATGTCCTTACTTGCCAAGGACGTTCAACAGCAGCAGTTGTTGGCT
>ATSW01013114.1:0-23358 GCA_000444245.1 Botryllus schlosseri | reverse complement strand
GCGTGTCTCCGACTCAGATGTCCAGGAGTTTCAAAATTTTGCATTTATTAAAAATTTTACCGTCAACTCCATCAAATTGTTAAGCTGTCTAAAATAACGATGCTTAACAATTTTGCTCCCTTCCAACCAGTAGAAGCGAAGTGATTGCAGTTGAAAATTTTGGATTTGCAAAAATTAGCCTGGACGGTGGGTAATCCCAGAATTATGAATGAACAACTTGAAAAATAACTTCACTTCTACTACGGATTGGAATTGTGTCAAATATGTTTTTTATCCTTTTTGTGTACAACTCAACAATTTCATTGGGTTGATGATAAAATATGAATTTTTTTTCTATTTTTTTTTAAATAAATTCATAATTTCGATCTCCTGTGCATTCACATTTACATTTACCACATAGTTGGAATCGAGCCAAATTTGGTCTACAGCGTTTTTAGGCAGTTGAATCAGTGAATCCCGGAATCCGTAAAAAAAGCTATTTTTGAACAACCCTAATGCGCACCCAGCTAATAAATCTCGGCCACAATGACACATCCACCTCATTCATTGTATGGTGACAATTGGGCGGATCAATGAACAATGAAACAGTGAAACACCTCTTATTTACGTACTATGGCTAGCAGGCTAGGTGCTTGATTGAAAGACAGCTTCAATGCGTTTCGGCACTTTGCTATTTTTCATTTTATTGCAATGTTGCGGTAATTTCTGATGGTGAAATTATTAATAAACTGAACTCAACTGATGAACGTTGACTGCGTCCTATCAAAGTTACAATACGGAATTCTTTGTTGGGGTGCTGCCTGCAAGAATACAATTGACCCACTGCAAAAACTTCAACATCGGATCATCCGTATCATTGCCAAAGCCTCACGGGGGCCTGGATGTGCAACTGATAAATCGCTTCTCAAAAGATTTGGTGTTCTAAACTTAGAAGATATGAGGAAGCTAGAAATTGCCAAGTTTATGTATCAGTTCCATTGCGGTCAATGTCCCTCAAATTTCAAGGACTACTTCACCTCGGAGACTAAAGCGCACAAGTACAGCACACGCGCGTCAACGAAGAACAACTACCATATGATCAGGACTGAATACAAGAAAACGCATTGCTCTATCAAGTATGCCGGACCCCAATTGTGGAACCGGCTATCCGCCTGATTGGAATCTCGGTACGTTTTGCCTGATATATCAGGGGAGCATTGAAGATTCCTCTGTGAGCACAGGCGATTTTGGTGTGAGACAATCTCGTTACCTGTGAGACACTGACGATTTTGCTGTGAGACTATCTCGACACAGGTGATTCTGCTGTGAGACAATCTCGTTCCCTGTGAGACACCGAGGATTTTCCTGCGAGAAAATCACCATTGCCAATAAGAAATACATAGGCCACCCGCACAAAAGTGATTTACTCGCAGGAAAATCCTCGGTGTCACTTTTGTCACGTTTTGTCGAGAGTGATCTTCAAGAAAAACTATAGAGAGAATAGCGTGGGTAAGACGAGCAGTGAGCAAGAGCCTCCCTGTCAGGTGAGCACGGGGCGCCAATTCATGAGGAACATTGTGAGCAGTGAGCAAGGCACCCGGCAAGCAGTCAGGTGAGCACCTGCCACCGATTCCAAACGGGCGGGTATCCGACAGTAGTGGAGCATGTCCGCATTCAAGTCGAAATACAAGCAATTGCTTCTAAATCAATACTAGCCAGTCTTAAGGATTACCGGACCACGACCTAACATCGACCTCGCCCTCCGCCACATGCCACCCCATTTTGTCGCTTGCGTCTTATATTCTCTGCGTTACTTTTCATTCAGTGTGCATGCCTCTTATTTACTTCGCTTAGGCTAAGGTGGGTGTCTGATCTTAATGGCTACTCCAAGTTGTTTCGACACCCTCCTATCTTTTCATTGTATCGCAGTCTTGTGATGTTTTGAAACGATGAAAATATTAATAAACCTGACTGACTGAACGCCTCGGAAATATGAGCACATAATCCAATGCAAGGATCAAGGAGCTCATCAAGTACAAGCTGAAGATTCCACTATATCATAGGTGCGCTTACCCGACTATTGAAAACTTGAATAAGACTTCAAAATGCTAAGAGATTCACGACGCTGCTGTGGTGTAGTCAGGCACAAGACGAACACAAGCAATATCTGCTGAGATACGAGAGTACACCGGCCGATGATCACTTCTAACTAAATGCAGTAGCGCGTGAAATGTCAACATGGTGACGGAAGAGCCTTTTTCCCTTAGATCCGATCAATGAATAGGCTAGTAATTAGATAATAGCAAATCCTTGGATAATAGTTATAATAATCATCGAATCATATATTTCATCCCCCCAAGGGATACAAAATGTACAATGTGATGTATAAAATACATTGCGATGTAATGAACATATAGGTAGGGTTACCATATTATAGGATCCGAAAAAGAGGACACTGTTTGCAAGTCACAAAAGATGAAGTAGCATTCATCAGCAGGACATTTCGAAATTTGACTGCTAATATTGATGGGTTGACTAAGAACAAGGTCGTTTTTCCGACTCGACTCCCGAAAGACCCGTCCCCACGTATAACCGGTTAGAGTTGCCTTTTTTTTAGTCATGAAATCGTCTATTTTGGCATTTTTAGCTGTCTCTGTACGATCGCCTTTTCACGACATTTCCGCGTTCTCGGGGAACGTTCTAGATTTCCTGAAAAAGAAGGACATATACTCCTAAATTAGGATATAAATGTTAACCCTACATATAGGAGGATGCCAACCTGTCATTAACCATGACAGTGTCAGACGTAACATTTTTGGATCTTGATATTTTCAAGTCAGCGTTTCTTTTAGACAACTACCCTCGCTCTTTTTCATTCGATTCATTGTTTTTGTTCACCATCGGGTCTTTATCTGGGCACACGGGAAGAGGAGCCCAGACATAGGATCGAGTGTGATCCGAGCCGAGTGTGAGGAAGAAGATAGTATAATTTCGTCATCATTGAAGTAGTTAGACGCGGACGATCGGGTGGATGTAAAGTGGCGATGCCAGCCTCCATACAGATACCACTTCATCCTTATCGCTCGTCCTAGGTCCAGCTGGGATGTCTGATTTCAAAATTACTCCATGTCGCTTCGACACCTTCATATCTTATTATTGTATCGCAATCTTGTAGTGTATCGACCTGACGAAATTGTAAGTAAACGGATACTGATACTACTGCAGACTTGAAGGGGTTTCCGGTTGATCTGTACCAATATAATCCATATTAATCGGAAGTATAGCTAACCAAATATCTTAGGCTTTAACTGTCTGAATACTTAATTAAGTCCCGAATCCTTCTGTGGTCGTACAGAATTCTGGTGACTCGGAACCTTGTGGCTTGGTTACAAACCTGCTAAACACATAACATTACGTATTTCCACCACACTATATTGACACCTACTGACCTGACAAGATCAAACACACAAGCACTTGTGCGAGATTCGAGATCTATTAATAAACGTCACATGCGAAACATACCAACACGGAAAGGTAGCGTGAATAACCAAATTAGTCAAAAATGCATATCAGTTAATGTAATCCGTATATGATAACAATAAAATTAGTTTATAATCCAATAAAATAAAGCTTATTCGGCGTCAATATCAATCGAGAATATTGCCCACCAAAATGAATCATCGATACATCAACATGACCACTGAAGCTGTGATAGGGTTGATCCGGAACAGTACAGGAATATTGATGTAGAACAGTATCGAAACAGCCAGTTTCATACGCATTTTGCATTGCTGTGTATGAAAGACTAAAATCATGGGCTCAGCAGATTCGTCACACTGAGATCGAGCCTTCTCGGAAATTGGTTTTACCGATTAAGCAATTTAGTAAAACTGGTTTTTCTCCTTCTTTGGCAAGCTTCTGCGCATTTTTGAGGATTTCTGTGATGTCAGAGCCGCGCTGCATCAGGAAACCATGCCCACCGTAACCTTCCGCTACCGTGTGGTAATCTGAAAAGAAAACACCATGGAATTTCGAATTTGGATTATAAAAAATCAATAAACCTTGAAAATACATTCCGTTTGAGAAGATGCAGGGGCTATTCCGCGGTGTTTATATGACAATTTTGCTCATGAAAGCAGGGTTACCGTACGTCCTACTTTAGGATTTGTACTGCTTTTTCAAGAAATTGAAAATGTCGTCCGAGAACAGCCAAATGTCCTTAATTTTTGCTTTGACAGTCAGGCGATTGTACACTGTACAGGCACAACTAACAAACACCTTAAATGACACGGAATCTGGATTTTGACGGCAAGGATGAATAAAAAATAGTCAACCACAACCTAAACTACGTCACATCGGGTTTTTCGGGAGTCGAGTTGGAAAAGTGACATATTTTCATCTAGTCAACACATGAGTATTTCCTGTAAAAAATTTCAATTTACCCGTTTTATCGTTTTATCTTTTTTTAGTTTGTAAAAGTGTCTCGTTTCTCGAACTTGTTGTAATCAGAATTTCGTATAAAAGGTATCTAAGTAGAAGTAGTCTAAAATTATAAGTAACAAAAGTGAACAAAACCTATTCCAAACAAGTGGAAGTAGTTTGTTACAGACCACCTCCATTCATTAGCTTAGTTCATGGTACATAGCAGACCTAAAGTTGTCAAAAAATCGTTACCTGAAAATTCGAGACCGCAAGCCACATTGGTACCGAATAACGGGACTTGGTCGCGAGCAATTTGCGTCCATCCAGCGTCGTTGCCGACCAGGGCAATTACAGGCAGCTAGGACAAGAAATCACTTTAGCACTGGTGTACTCACTTGCATTCTGACTAGGGCTGGGCAAAATCGAGTACGCGAGTACTTTGATTCTGAATCGAGCATCAGACTTCGAGTCGAGTATCACTCAAGTTGACTCATGGCTCAAGTTGAGTTGCGTTTCAACTTGAGTCAATTTCTTTAATACTGAAAATGACTCGACCAAGTGATATGACTCGAAACTCAGACGTCCAAGACAGGCCTGTGGCTTCAAACTGTAAAGTTGTCGTTATTTTGTCTATCAGTAATTGTACTTGCTAATTGGGGCCAGAAACTTGAAAGTGAGGAAGATTTGTATATTATGAATAAGAGGCGTTTAATATTTCCCTAGTAGAGTTATGGAGAAGTGGGTTGAATTAGACTTGGACCAGAAACTGAACAGTGAATGCACATTCTTGGACTCGGACTCGGTACTGATTTGAAAATGTCTCGAGTGAAAACTATGACAGTAAGATTGACTGGTAACTCGGAACCTTGCAACTTGATTACATCCGTAATGATGTCAAAACAGTATGAAAGATGAGAAAGTTCAAATTTGAACATTCTATGCGACCACAAAGACTATAATGCCAGTTCCACAACACATCAAAGAAAATTTGGTAAATTTCGACCCTACCTATTTCATTGCACTGCGTGACAATGTTGTTGGTTGATCAGTGATCACGACTTCACAGATATTTCATTCCCAGTAACGCGTGTATCTTGGTGCACTACATGTTTGGTATGCTGCGATAAGACCAATCGAGGTTTATAGCTTTCCACAGTAGAAAAGAGTATCGAAACTATAATTCTCGTTGATAAACCAACTCTTGATGGCGAGGAGCGTATATTTTCAGTACTCGAAAATCATCTCTCATTACTCAACTCGTTAGAATTAATACTCGATTCAGATTTGAGTACTCGAATCATTGTGCCCAACCGTAGTGAAGATCCGCACCTTATGTCTCGCGAAAGTATCAAACTCAGCAACACTGTATCCCAACGAGCCGTCTCCATATACAATCCAAACTTCAGATTCGGGCCGAACCAGCTTTGCACCTAAAGCGAACCCGCCACCGACGCCAAGAGTACCAAACGCCCCCGGGTCGAGCCATCTGCAACAGGACAGGGATGGTCAAAGTAATCATGGTTGCTACTTGAGTAGAAGCAACGTTGGAACTTTCTAGCATTGGCGACTTTCAAGCAAGAAAAAATGGATGTTTGCTAGCCACTCCTATAGCGGTACCGCCGAGACTGGCTCAGGGAACCGTGGTGGAGAGCCACTGAGCTATAGTAACGAGATGAGACCTGAGCGGTCCTCTTGGCCTGACGATGTAAGCTGCAGAGCCGACAAAGTCTCCTCCATCGGCCACAAGAATGCTGTGTCGTTTAAAACTTGGTCCAAGTTGTGAAGAACCTTGAGAGGATTCAAATGTACGTCGGTGGGATCTTCCGCTTTTTTCTCGTTGGCCGATTCTTTCTCTTCGTCACCTGATTGAGAGCTTCGCTCATTAATATGAAAATCCCAAATTGAGATTTTGAAAATAGTATTTGCCAGGGTTGTAATGACTCAAGTCATGACTCAAGCCACAATATTTTGCAGACTCGACAATTTGACTCGACTTGTACTCAAGTCATTGCACATATAACTCGACATATTCTATATGACTTCTTCAAGTCTCGGGTATCAGAACCAACAATAGAAAAGTAAGCCCAGAAACTTTTACCTGATTGAATAAACTGGTTTAGAACGAGGAAAATGAGTATGTCATGAAGGCATCGATAAAGCCCAAGAGTTTCACAGAAGCGAGTCGAACCTGACTTGAGCTCGATATTGAATATTAAAAAACTTATTTTGGAACAACCCTACTCAACGAGTACCTTTTTTGAGTTTTTCTGGCCAATCCGCCGGGCAGGAATAACCTTTGGTGAGTCGCTGAGCAATGGCGAGTATGGTGCTCGCTGGGTCGGCTTGAATGGCCAAAGTCGGACGCCAGAACATGTCGGAGTTCTTGTACAGTTGATCCTGAAACAAGACAAGTTAAATTGACAATACAACACCAGTATTGCAGTACAGCAGGCACAGTTACAAGCACCAGAGCGTCACTCAAGACTTGGACAACTCTACCATTCTAGTTGTCAAATTAGAGTAATTAAAGCAAAATGGCGGTGGTTAATTCTAATCAAATAATTGATGAAGTATTTCCATGCTCTCGTCTCAATTCTCATCCCATTTCTGGTTTGCCTGCTACAGGAGAGCTGCATAGTGTAAAACGAGTTAAACTCGGTGAACAGACCTTTGCTACCCTCATGCTTATGAGAGAAAACTCTGTTTTGATATGTAACCAACTCGATTTTTGTTGTATTTATTTTTAATTTGGAATTTCAACCATGATTTGTGTATTCAGTAATTCTATTCCAACCTAGTTTTGAAAATCTATGTAGCAGCCATACTCGTAAATTATAATCGAATTTGAAAAAGCTGAACAAAAACCAGTCTTTTGAATATCGGCCTGTTTATGTGAAGGTGAGAGAGACGATATTCTTTTTCGCCTGCACCATCGAGATGCTTTGACGATGGAGTTGCGATACGGCCCCATGAGGTCATCTAGTCCGCGCCCCCGTTTTTTTTCTCCTCCATGCTATCCGTGATTGCTGAGCGCCTAGCAGGATAGCTGCGGATACCAATTTTCGAGTCTTTGGTATGACCCGGCCGGGGATCGAACCCACGACCTACCGCTCGAGAAGCCATACGCATAACCATTACACTATCTCACTCGGTAGTGATAGCTCAAAAATCCAGCAATCCAAACAAACTATGCTAGGTATAACACACTACCGTATATCACCTTGTTGCGGTTAATCGCGATCACTTTTCCACGTCGCGGCAAAACTCTCCCGTAACCGAGTCTGAAGTCACACACAGCACCGGCTAGAATCACGACGTCTGCATCCTGAAAAAATGAATTGAAACCAAACTCGTTCTGAGCCATATCACAAACTGCCACAAACCTTCAGAGCTCCTTTTCTGTTCTGACGAATGTGAATCGGAGAGTTTTTCCCGAGCAAGCCTCGACACATGCCTCCTGAAAATGTAATTTTCAAGGCGGTCAATAACGATGTACTTCTACTAAAACATTAGCAAAATTACCCAGAAAACAAGGGATCTGCATCTGTTCCAATGCTGTCCTCAAATCGTCAGCAGCAACAGGCGGTAAGGTCGACTGACTTCCCAACACAAACACGGGCCTCTTGGCTCGGCTAATCAATTCCACGCAATTTTGTATCTATAAAAAAATAATATTGAAAAAAAGTTTAGAAAAAATAATTATGAAAATGCGAGATATTTTTTCAACAAATATTTTTTACAAGTCAATGATGAAAATTTATTAAATTTTTGTAATAACACTGTCTACAAGTCCATGGAAAAGATTTATCACAAAATGATTATGAAGATGCGAAATATTTTCGAACAAGTAGATTGGAAAAAATCCATTAAAAATTGATTCAGAAAATGTGAAATATTTTTGAACAAATACTTCGTACAAGTCATTGGATACCTGGTCCTGGCTCGCTCTCGGAAAATGTACTGGAAGGGGAGTCATGTCCCGAGGTTCGAAGGCCCCCGCGAACAGATTGCACAGATGATTGTTCAAGTACCATTGCACGACACGTTGCTGAAGTGATTTCGAACCGGCACCTTCGAATAAAAAATAAAATTGAGCCTACGCATACCATGTTACAGAGTTTTATTAGTCAACACTGCAAATCGATAACATGCATAACAAAACGTAATCGTGTGAAATGCAGTATACAGATAAGCAAGGTATAGGCACTAGACAGGAGGCTCGATATAACAAAATCACCCAGGCCAGGAGCATTTATACCCTCAAAACTTTAGACTAACTATCGAAAATATAAATGTAGGGTAAAAAAAAATAGCACCATGGGAAAATATTCGGGTTACTTCAACATGAATATAATTACTATTCAATTGAATATAATAAGATCATTTGCAGATACAATTTAGCTTGAGAGTAGAGTGTAAAAATATAGTGTGAGCAGTGCGAGCAGTGTGACATGACGCACCGAATGCTGAAGGCAATGGGTCTCAGAGGTTAAAAAATTGCTAGAAAAACCTATCAGCCTACTAGGAATAGTTCACATCGCATTTAAACATGCCAGCCTGTTATCACTGCCATGTAGGGCTGGGTATTGTTTCATTTCGAATTATTTTGTAGCGTCATAGCACCGGCTTGCTAATATCTGATGTCATCGAAAATCAATCATATGATTTCCTCGTCACGTGAACTCAGGATGTCAACATCATCAAAGCATGCAAACTTAGAATTCCTGAGCTCGCATAATCTGTGAGACCATTCGAAGGGTCAGCATATTATCGACGATTTACCGGCGGAGACCAAAAGATATTTTAGTTACATTTGTCAAACACCATACCTGTCCTATTTGGTTATGGGCAGTTGTTTTTACCTTTACTGCCTGGCAAACCCTTACGCTAATCTGCAAGACTTCGGCAAACCTCACATTTTTGCTGAGCCACAGAAAAAATCTACCGCCTACACATCTAACACATCACTGAAGAATATTGGTGCAGAAAAAGAACTGCGCATTAGGGATGTCCAAAATTATCTTTCATTCCGGGAATTCACTGTTTAAATTGTTTGGTTGCCTATAAAACGCTGGTTCGACTCCAACTGGCAGATCTGAACGCACAGGAGTTCAAAATTTTGAATTTATTTTAAAAAATTCTAAAAAAACTTTTCAAATTTAACTGCCATCCCCATGAAGTTGTTAGGTTGTCTAAAAGAACAATGTGTAACCATTTTTGCTCAGTTTCAAGAAGCGAAGTGATTGCAGTTGAAAATTTTTGATTCGCAAGAATAGCCTAGCTAGACTAAGAAGTGGGCCACAGAACATTTTCAAACCAGAACATGGGCCACGGTCAAGAAAAGGTTGAGAACCTCTGGCCTAGACGGTGGGTAATCCCAGACTTATGATCGAAAAACTCAAATAACTTCACTGCTACGGTTGAAATTGCGTCAAATTTGTTTTGCATCGTTTTTGTAGACAACTCAACAATTTCATGGGGTTGAGTGTCAAATTTGAAAATTTTTATTGTAATTTTTAAAAATAACTCCTGTGCGTTCACGTTCACATATAACAGTTGGAATCGAGCCAAATTTGTCGTGCAGCGATTTTTCTAGCAACCTACCAACCTACCCGGAATTCCCAAAAAAATTTTTGAACTACCCTACTGCGCACCAACAACAACTGGTTTTAAAAGAACAAAACCTTTCAAAAATTATTTTCACACAAATCAAGAAGACAATGAAATTTACTTCAAAACAGTTTCGCTGTACGAGTTGAGTGTGTGTCTTGACATCCAGCGAAACCCCGGGTTCGTGTGCATCCCGTTAAAGAATCACTGGTCTAGTGGCTGAGCCCAGTAGGAAGTGCGACAGAGTAGCATTTTTGACGAATTAACGGCTACACAACTTTGTGACAACCATATTGTCAAAAAATTGAGCAAAATTTTTTTGCATATACTTCATGAGATTTACATAACGCTATCTGTATGTTTAGTGTACAATCTTGCAATATAACATAGATATCGACTTACCAGAACCACCAGCAGCTCCAAGCTCTTTTTGCACCAGCTCGTATGGATATAAAACGTCGATAGGGAATTCAATGAACACCGGTCCTGTTCAATACAAATTGTCAAATGTGATACGTATTCAATATACCAATGCAACAATGGTAGTCAATGAAAATTTGACATAGCAATGACCGGGGCTGGGCACAATGATTCCAGTAGTCAAATCTGATTCGAGTAATAATTGTGAATTGTGATGATTCATGTCAAATACTGAAACTAAGCTATTCTTACCGCTAAAAGATAATTTTACGAACAAAAATTTTTGTTTGGATAGTATTTTCCACTGCGGAAGCTTTGAAACCTCGATTAGTCGTATGATAGCAAACAAAACATGTACTACAAAGCTACAGACATTAGTGGAAATGATATATATGTGTAGTCGTGATCAAACCCCACCGGCCACCATTGTCACAAAGTGCAACGAATACCTGATTTTGCCCCGCCCTAGCAATGACATGAATACCCTGGGCCACATTTCACAACGAACCTCACCTGGAGTCCCAGACTGCGCGCAAGCGATGGCTTGCTTCACCGTTGGCACGATATCTCGAATTCTCGTGACTCGAGCGGTAAATTTGCATAACGGTTTGAACAAACACATTTGGTCGATATCCTGCAAGGCGCCCCTCCCTGAAATGCATGATAATTCCTATCAGTAACTTGAATAAAGCTTGTGCAAAGTACTGCATTTTCAAAATACACAACCAGAATCAGAACTACTCAATTTTCAAAATCATCGACTAGAACTAGAACTACTCTAAAATGCAGTTTAGTTGAACGTCAGCTAACTAACGTTGACTGATAGTTCATACTAGAATATAAATTATGATCCTTCAAATCGATGAAAAGCAATGAGATCCAGAGGTGGTTAAAGTAGTCAAAATCGCCCTAGATGTCGTAATCTACAAGTAAGTAAGAATTACTGGCAAACTGTTAAGTAGAAATAGTCTAAAATCATAACCACTTGAGCAAGTAGTGCAAGTGAGTAGGTTATTCCAAAAAAGTTGAAATACTTTGTTACTGACTACCTCCAAGAGATCTCATTTTAACCTTATAGGCTACTTTCTACTACGCAACCAAAGAGGTTTCACCTTTCAACAGAGTCGGTGCGGCCCCTCCTATGAGAAGTATCGGAGATTCTGCCATTTGCGCATTTTTAACTGCGGTAACGGTATTGGTGAGTCCCGGGCCGGCCGTCACCGCGGCTACTCCAATTCGACCTGAAAGAGAGAAACCAACGGAGTTACGTGGAGCAGCATTGTCAGACATATTCAGTAGGGCTGTTCAAAATCAACTTTTTCGTCGAGCTTTACTGGCTACTTGGTAGGCTACAATTGCTGAGCTGCCTAAAAATGCTGCACACCAAATTTGGCTCCTATTAATTGTTATTATAGAACTACCCAAAGTAAATGCTATTTTTTCAAATCCAAAATTTTTACTCCAATAACTTTGCTTCTACGGGTTGGAATTGAGCCAAATTTGTAGTAAATAGTATTTTTAGGCATCCCAACAATGACATGGGGTAGCCAGTAATATTCGAGGTTTTATTGGAATTTCATTTAATAACGCAGTATCTTTGGAACATCAGCTGAACATATCAGGGTTATCGGTAAGGTTCTAGTTCTTGGTTTTACCAGTTTCGGCTCAAAATCAGAAGTCGGTCGGGTTTTAATAACAATAAATTTAGCTATTCAGTGTCGCCTCTGATCATTGTTTAAAAACATAGAATAAAGACTAAGATAATGTTGCAAAAATGCGCCACACAAATACCATAGGAAAACCATATGTAGATATAGGCTACAGAACAAAGCTTCGGCTTCTATCTTGCGGCAACGAGACAATTTTTCAATAGAGTTTGTTAATTTCAACATCTGCGTAACACTGGTTAGAACAGCAAACAATATTACACCACATGTTGCGCAGCAAACATTGATAAATATAATAAGCCTTGGTTTATGATGCTAGCACTCATTAATCATTCAAACATTAATGTTTTCAAGCACAGAAACCATATAACAGACACTTGGAGGTACATAACTTCACTATACAATTGAACAATATATTGATACTGAAACAAACCCACCTCATGGCTACACGACTGTTATTAGTGATGACTCTGAGCTAGCAATAGCTGCAAGAACATCACACAACAGTGCGCAACTAGAACTAGAACTACTCACTTTTCAAAATCCGCAACTAGAACTAAAAGTCGAACTACTTACCGTGGTTTGTATAATACTCAACTAGAACTACTTGCTTTTCAAAGAAGTAGAACTAGAACTAGAACTAATCGCTTTCCAAAATCCACAAGTATAGAACTACAACTAGAACTATTTACTTTCAAAATTTTCAACTGGAACTACGGTAGTACTAGAACTACCGGTACTTGAAAAAATAGTATTTAAAAGACTAGATTGTTAGTTTGTACAAGTCTGTCCAAGGTAAAGTAATTGAAAATTGGCTACCGTACCAATAAATGCAGAAATGCAACGAGATCCAACCTGAGAGCCTGGCTACGGCATCTGCGGCAAAGACAGCAGTCACTTCGTGTCGCGTATCGACAACTCGAATACCAATTTTCTCAGCAGCAACAAGAATCGGTGAAATATGGCCGCCAACCAATGTAAACAAAAATTGAGTTCCGTGTTCTTTCAACACGTTGGCCACAATTTCTCCGCCATGTCGTTTTGATGTTTTATCCACCTGTGAGACATGGAGTCAAGATCAACCAGATGCTATATTCAATTCAGTGCTAAATATTTAGCCTACAATGTGATTATTTAGCCTTCTCAATGATTATTATTACACGCTATTGCGTTTTGTATGATATATAATCTACCATAGGTAACCTAATCATTGGGGAACTTGAGTAGGTGGGGTATTTGAGTGCATCATACTAAAATATTGGGTAATTTGGATTGATCATATTTCCCCTCTTTTTTCCATACAAAACACTGCAGTAGGCTACACGCATTGCAGTGGCAATGTCATTATTAAGCCTTCTCAGAGATTATTATTGTGCATCATAGCATTTTGCAGGATATATAATCTATATTAGGTAATTTGGATCAAAGTTATTTGTTTTTCCTCCCCCCTTTATCCGCTGGGGTACACTATATCTGTCATATTCTATGAAAATCATCACTGTTCAGTAGGGTTGTAAATTGTAGTGACTTGAATCGCGATTTTTGAGTGACTCGACTTGACTCGAGTCACATAAATACTGAAAATGACTCAACTCGGCTTGAGTCAATTTGTGTATTTACTGGACTTTAACTCGCGTCATTGCGCAGGACTCGACCAAGTCACAAGACTGGAGAGTGGAGACTCTGACGGCTAAGACAAGCTGCATTTTATTGTAACTTCAAAGAATAGGCTAGTAATGTTATCACATTATTGGTATTTTGTTTATCAGAACTGGTAGGCCCACTTGAAAAACAGAAAAAATAGGGCCATCAACTGTTAAAAACAAGGAAAATTAGTGGGCATATTTATGAATGCGAAGCATTCAATATCACGTGGAGAAAATTGTTCAAAAATGGATTGAACATGACTTAAACTCGAAACTGAACAGCAGACACAATGACTTGAACTCGCGTCTCAACACTATGACTCGGACTCGACCCTCTGCTCCCCGACTTGACTCAGTCAGTGCCCAGTGGCGAATTGAAAATGACTCGACTTGACTTGGGTCAACACTATTAAAGTAAAACGGATCCGTGACTCGGAGCCCTGTGTACGACCCTGGTACGTTATTAACAGCTATGGTAGGAAAATAAATATTTCATGAATACTTATTCAATCAACTTGATGACAAACCACTCCCTCAGTACGAAAGAAGTTTTTTTTTTGCAATGATGAATAATGAAGAAGTGCCTAAAATTTTCTTTCTCTCTATAGAATTTCATGCAAAGAATAAATGCAATCATACATAACTTTTCTTGATTGACTAACACAGTACGCTGGGCCTATCTTAAATCTTTCATTTTATAGAGCAGAAACGCGAGACCTACCTGATGAAAGAATTGATATACCAGTCCAAACTTTTGCACTAACAAATATATTCCGAGGACGATCGCTCCAAAAAGAAAGAGCAGCAAATTTTGCCATAACAGTTCGTGTATGAACCAGTCCAGTTTTTCCGCCATCCTATTGCTTACAGCAGCTTCAGCCTTCAATGTATTGACGAGTTGACGACCCAATAAATCCGCATCAGAACTGCAATGTCTCAACGTTCCAAAGTCCGAAATCTTATTTCATGCTATGTAAACGAATATCGCACAAACACTTCCGTAAGGTGACGCTCTGTAACAAATTCCGAAGTGTCAGCTCACGGACTCAGTAAATTTAGACGGACCATTACTAGGGCTGTTTATATAGCTCAGTGGGCTGGACACAATCGAATCGAATCCGAGTATTCGAATCTAAATCGAGTTAAGTAGTGATCACAACATGAACGTCGCCTTTCGTAAGTAGGGTTGCCATATTTTGAGATCCGGAAAAGAGGACACTTTTCACAAATCAAATTAGTCATATTGAAATGAACCCGAATATTTCAAGTTCAAGTTTATTCATAAAATTTCATCACTTCAAAACATCACAAGACTGCAATACAATGAACGATAGGAAGATGCCGAAACGACGAGGAGTAGTCTTTGAGATCAGACACCCTCCTGGGCTGACATTCGTCAGGGGTAATCGTCAGCAACTAGTAGAGAAATAGAAATAATCAAAAAAGTTAAATTACCGGATTAGGACACTGGTCATTTCAAAATTTTACTGGAAATGCTCTTGCGTTGACTAAAGAAATAAAGGTCATTTTCAGTCCGCCCCGAACAAGATCCATTGGAACGTTCATATTCCAGATTTCGCACCTATGCAGGGTGACGAGTTGCCAAAAAGGAGGACGTATGGAAGTCCTAGGAGGACATATTTTCGATTTCCTGAATAAGGAGGACAAATCCTCCTAAAAAATCCCGTAGTAAAGCCCGGTCAGTGATGCGTGAATTCAGCAGCTGCGTAGTGCGTAACTGCGTATCCTATCTGTCAGTTTGCATCCTATAGTTCAAATCCAGTGTAAATGCATATCTTAGGTAACAATGTTTCACGCCGCATAGGACTTTCAAACAGCAAGCCAGTGAACTTGACAAAATTTGGAAGAACAAAAATGACGACGAGTCGCCGCCAAGCCAATCAAGTCGCACTGTTACCAAGGAAACTGCGGACACCACCGCCTGGCAAACGGTTCCGGCAACGCTTCGCTACTATTTGCTGGTATATTGATGGTTACGCGACTTTTTGCTCGATATGATGAGAAAAATGGTTTTAAACCTAAAATATATAACGAAAACGCCCAGCTAGAAGAAGAACTTATATTGGTTGGCCGGTCCCAAAGGATTGTTCCGCTTCGGTGGATTTTGTGTAGCAGCTTCTTTTAGAATGGTAAACAAGAAGTGACGCCAGGAAACAAAAGCCATACCATCTCTAAATGGTTGATTGTTTAGCTGTTCTGGGTTCTCGTTTCAGATTAGCGTGGCCGGTGCTGTTTTTGTAAGCCAGCGCTGTTTGTTATGTTCTTGTTTTACTGATATATGCAATGTATTTCAAGGGCCAACATCAGCCTTGTACAAACTAGTAATCAAAGTTCGTGGTCGTCGTCAGCCAAGTATCTATACTGGTTTTTGGAACAGCTGTATTTCTAATTCTAGTTGCGGATTTCGAAAAGTGACTAGTTCTTGTTTTAGGAGCACATTTTAAAAATAATTTCATTTTAAAACAACTAGAAAATGTGTGACGTGAATCATGATACTGGTGTTCTGTTGTGTGATGTTCTTGCAATTGGCAATTGCATCTATTGCTAGCTCAGATTCATATTACCGGTACCGGAGTCGTAGCCAAGGGATGGGTTTTAGGGGTCAAAATCCCTCCCTCCCGTTTTAAACTTGTACTGATGTTCATGTGGAAATCCTATCTAATAAAATAAAAATTAATATGTTGCTTCAGAATTGAATTGTTGAATGACAGTTAGTTACGTGTTTTAGTAAGTTAGTTTTTAAAAGTTCATTATTCCTAACTCTAGTTCTAGTTCTTGTTTTGTAAATTGAATAGTTTTATTTCGAGTTGCGCAACTTGAAATCTACAAGTCTGCCCAACATCTATCTTGCACTCTAGGATATGAAAGCAGAATATTGTAAGCTGACGCAAATAATTATAAAATATATAAACCATTATATAAAAAATCATCATTTCACGCTGTTTGTCATACAAGTATCATGGAGAAAGTTGCTCTATTTTGTCTCCAGATGAAGCTGTATTTAATTCAATGCAATATTTTTGCACCATAGGCTATAATTGCTGCTTATGATAGCTAGGCCTAAATGAAAGGGATATTTATAAATGTAATGAAACTGAATGTTTTGTGATAATTTTTGAAATCAAACTGATGTAAAATCTCATGGCGACGTTGATTTAGTAATATGTTGTCTTCATTTATTTGTTGTATGATGCAGCTTTTATTTTGAATGTTTGCTGAGCCGAGTTAGATTATTTCAACCCATTAGCATATGCTACTGTTATTGTTTGCGGGGATAAGATGGTTTTGTTTTTGTTTGCACTGTACCTCATCATGCATTTTGTTGATAAAATTGTCAGTATTGTAAATGAGCTGAGTGAAAAAAATATTCGTACAACCAGTCCTGGTCTGACTAAATAGGTCTATGAAGTTACGTTCTTGTCGTAGACCGTTAGAACTCACCTCAATTACTCAAATTTACATATTTGGTGTTACGATTGTTGAAATACAATGTTCCTTCTAATTCTCTATTGGTTGCTGACGATTATCCCTGACGAGTGTCAGCTGAAAATATTTCGGTTTATTTCAATGTGATTATAATATTCAATTGGTAAATCTCCATAAAATTACAAAATATATGCTGCAAGTACTAGTTTCTGAACACATTCCTCTTATTTTTTCAAGTGTCCGATCTTATTCTATTTTGATGGCAGTAAACAGTACTGCCTGTTCTGTGATAACGTGGCATAATTTTAGTTAATCTCACTTGATTACCCCCACACCTAGATTATTAAAAGAAAAATTATAAGCCACTTTTATAAACAGTAGCGTTAATTCATTTCAAGCCTTGATGAAATTTTTGCATTACGCAGAAAACTAAGGTGCTGATGTTCCATTCATAAACTGGAAGGGAAAAAACGGTTGTTGTGGTGATACTACCTCACGAATTATTCATGTAGCAAATGACATTTTCAAGGTGTGACGTAGGCGTATTGTCTACTGCCCGGCACCGACTATGTACTAGCATTTTTTTTTAATGAATTATTCAAATGATCAAGACTTCAAACAGAAACAAACTGTTATTAGGGCTTGAAAGTTTCTCAACTTTTTAATACCGTTATCTGTATTTGAGAATTCTCAAGTTTTTAGAGCATGATCTTTGTAGCACTCTCGCTCATTAACCTGCCTATTGTATTTAAGTTAAATTTTGATGTAGAGAAAATTTAAGGATAACTTCAGTAGGCCTATTGGAAATGATAACAACACTTCCTGATCCTGAATTTGATAGGTGGTAGCCAGTGGCCTCCTTTTATTTACTGTTGTAAGGAATAAACGGGATTATATTTGCTAGCTTCTGCATTAAATCAGCATGATGCTGGAAGTGTAAAGTCAATGATCAAATCATAAGATCCCAATGGTAATTCGTTGTTCCGTTGAGTATGATACGTCGTGTAGCCGAATGATTGTGTTAGTGACTACCATACTTTGATAAATACATAATTCTAGTGGTCTAATTGCAGTGAAATGTCAGTATTCTAATTCTAATCTGCTTTCTCAAATTTTCTATGCTATCATTTTCATTCTAATCTAATTTCTGGTTTTCTGGAAATGCTACAGGTGAAATGTATCATGCGAGACAAGCCAAGCTCAGTGTACAGACATTTGCTATTCTCTTGCATATGAGAATGAACTAAAATTGATATTTGTTGTAATTCTTGCTAATTCAGTAATTCTAATTGCAATCCAATTTGGAAAACTGTGTAACTATCATTCTAATTCTATTCTCAATTAGAAATGCTGAAAATTTTCTAGTTGTCCCACTCTGGTTCCGGCTATTGTATTGCAATCGTGTGGACTTGTGGACAAATTTTTTTGTGATTTTGTTGTGGAAAAGAGTTTAATTTGAAAATCTGATTTTTTATCAATCATACTGCTTCAAAGTACATTTTGCAATAATTTTTTTTTGGTGAACGGAATCCTACATGAGTTTTCAAGTCCGCACCCCCTCAATTTTTTTCATCGGTAACTTTTTTCCTTCGAGTTCAGACCGAAAAAGTTGATTTTTTTCAATTCCTTGGCCCAGAATTGGATAATCAGGCATTTTAATTGATTCTCCACCATCATGAAAGCAAAAAAATATGGATTTTAAAGATTTTTGCACACAGCGCCACCTAGTGACAGGATAATTTTGAATCGCATTATCCTTTGAACCGCTGGAAATTTTTCAATTTAATTTTTTTAATGTACCTAGAATTGAAAAAAGAACAAAATTTGTAAATATTGGACAATTCTGAGGGTATGCATTACAAATGTCAAAAAATTTGCTACAGTATAATAGAATGAGTCGTAGGCTCTATTATATTATTGAGTTGTACATTTTCCAGAACGCGTTTCTATGCTAAACAGATCTAGTCATGTCATCATCTGCCCTTCCGCCACCGGGCAATTTGCCGTCATGGTCTCGTGTTTCCACGTTCGACCGATCCAGATACCCGAGGCCTTTCGTACGCGACCGAATCACCGCCGCAGATACGGCCGTGGACGTCAGGTTTTTGGAAAAGGTCTCCCAATCGGTACAGCATCAGTTTTTGAATCAAGACAAAAGCATTAAATTCCTGCAAGATCAACATTCGGAAACGTTACGGAAGCTACATCAAGAATTGGAGTCTCTTAAAAAAGAGAATAAAGATTTGAAATTCAAGATAATAGTTGCACAGAGTAACGCAACGCCTCCACATTCCCCGCAAGAATCCAGATGTCAAAGTGTTCCTTCCGACATTAAAAGTATTATTCTTGAAGAAGAAATCAAGGATTTAAAACAAGCTCTTACCTCTTCAAATCAAAAAAACGCAGAACTAAGAAAGACGGTCGTGTATCTAGAATCGCAAATTCAACCGAAAAGTGTTGAAGCCGATGATTTATCATCCGGGAATTCGACGCCTCGGAAAAGTTATAGACGTAAATTTTCTGTAAGTAACGCGCACGTACCATTACCATTTAATGCAACCTTAAATCCACTCAGAATACGGGCTGGTAGTGACCAGGATTTTCGTAATCCATCGGTCGAAGAATGCGAGCAAATCATCCAACATTTGCACAAAGCGAATTGCGATCAGCTTGCCGAGTTGTCGCAGTTGCGAGCTGATAGATTTAGTGTGGCGTCATCTAGAACCGCAACACCGGAACCTCCCGCGTCAGCAGTGGAAGTTAGTCCCTCTGGCTTTAAGTTTCCCAGAATACCATCAAGACCAAAGGCTAAAAAACCAATTCGAACGTCTAGTCTCAATGATTTTGGTGAACCTTTGCCCATGGTTGTTAATAGCTTATCGGCAAATTATGTTGATGTTCAGAGAAGACAAGGGAAAAACCCACATAGACCCAATGATAGCTCGACTAGTAGGCCTAATAAAAAGTAATGCACCTCCATTTTATTTTACTGATCAATAGGGCTGTTCAAAAATACCTAATTTTCTCAAATTTTACTGACTACTTGGTAATATTGTTAGGTTGCATAAAAAAACGCAGCACATGAATTTAGACTCAATTCCAGCCTATAGAAGCATTGCTACATAAGAAAAAAAGTTTTGGATTTTTTTAATAAAAATGAATATAAAAATGTTTCAAATTTTTCTGGCTACCTCAAGAAGTCGTTAAATTGTCTGAAAAAATGGTGCGCAACAAATTTGGCTCAATTCCAACCCGCAGAAGAGAAGGTATTGATCTTCAAAATTTAGGATTTCAAATCATAGTATTTCGGTGAATAGATCTGTAAGACTTAATTGAAGAATTTCCCACCATTAATACTATTTTTTTTTTCAAATGGCAAAATTTTGTACTTCAATAACTCCACTTCTACTGGTTGGAATTGGGCAAAATTTGTTATGTGACACTTGTCTTTTGGACAAAACAATTTCAGTAAAATTTGAAAAAAAGGTTAGCCATGCTTATAGGCTAGGCTGTAGGTTGGAATTGAGCCAAAATTGGCACGCATCGTTTTTTTTTGGCAACCTAACAATTTTATCAAGTAGCCGGTAAAATTTCAAAAAGAAGTTATTTTCGAACAGCTCTACTGTTCAATTTTCATCACACCACAGTTTTCTCTCTGGGTTATTTCAATTCGACTGACAAGTTTCTCGGAGTCTTTCTATAATTCATGTTGGTACCGTGAATAATTTCCCCAAGTATTAAACAATATTGTTATTTATCTTCATGTGTCCACTGTGACTTTCGTCTGTTAGCAATATACTACTGCAAATAGCTGTCATCTTTGTGTGTTCAAGTATTTATTGTGTAATTTTGTTACCAAAAGTATTATCTGAATGGGTTAAAGCCACTATGTCGTGTCTCGACGGTACACTTGTCATTTCAAAAGTCGAACGCGTTGTGCGGATTGGAATTTTCGTTTGTTTGGATAGCACTCAAACGCTGTTGATAGTCGAGTAGGATCTAACTGAAATTATCAAGTGTACTGCTTGTGTATTGAAGGATGCTAGGAAAATGTCAAGCATTCAGCTCTAGTTCTCAGCTCCAGTTCTCACATGACCATAGACACGGCAAACTATAGTGTGGTAATTGCCAATATATAAATTTTGAGTGTGTCTTCAAGCATGGTTCCATGCTATAACGACTTAATGATGCAAAAACGATTTGGAATTTGTCCAAAAATCAAGGTATTTCATCTCCTGGCTCGTACCTTGTCTGCTCGTATACTGTTAAATTTGGTTGGAGATTATGGTTGAAAATGCTTGTTATGTGTTCTGAGTGATATTCATGATCGTTAGGAATGTGCATTTGTGTGTTTCCATGTCCAATGTCCATAATTATATACCTTTCATGTTCAACGGTTCGTGTTAACGCATTTACAGAGATTCGCTCATATCAAAACAGCCTTCTAGCGGCACAGTAGTTTTTATATAGGTACCGTCTTGTTTTTCTGTTGACTGGAATCTGTTGTTGATGTGCTTTTGGTCGGAGAATTACAAAAGAACTCCACGGGTATCCATTTCATATTTGCTTGTACTGAGATGTCGTGAATAAGGCAGGTTCGTTTAGCTCGGCTGTTTCGCAACAATCGAGGGTCTTGGTCTGCTCATAGCAATAAAAATGTGTTCAAATGCTGCATGGGCACCAAACAGAAGAAAAAAATTGCATAGTATAGTACTATTCTATTGTTGTCCAATGTCCATTGCTGTTTGCGCAGATCCTTACTGAATTTTTGAAAGACCGTTAACACATTTGCCGTATCTAGGCGCGGATGATGTCGCACTGAAGGAATTGTAAATTCTGCCTAGACCTTCAATTGCTGCGGCCACTGTCTAAGTGTCTATTATTCGATATATCTGCACTTTCGTTGTCCAGCGGCATATGCAGTTATGCACTCAGTGTATGCAATGCATATGCGCAGATCGTGTGTATGTGTATCAGGAGTCGGCGTATATGCCGCAAAATATCAGGGACAAAAGTAGGCTATGCAGCGTCCTACTCACAATTAGTGTGTCGGCACTAGGCCCTATCAATGCTGTCATTAGCCATGAAAACGTGGGCTATGTTGTAGCATCGTAGTACATTGTATCATTGACATTCAATTGAGTAAATTGACCTACCACATACTGTTGCATACGATGATAATCCTGCTATATGCTGTCAGCAATGTTCCCTCGAATTTTTGACGAGTCTGCGCACGATCACCAACTTACTGCGCAGACCCTTGGACAACAGTGCGTAACGACTAAAAAAAAGGTCATCACTTCGGATTTTTTGTGCGCAACGGAGATTTTCTGTGCGCAGAGACCGTTTCAGCACTGCGCATTTGCGCACATGCGCAGCTTAGAGGGAACATTGGCTGTCAGTAGTATGAAATGCCAGCGTCTCAAAAGTTCAACAGTGGTTGGCAGCACGACATGGTCCTCGGCGCTATTTCATGGGGAAAATGATATTGAAGCTGTGGACTTTGATTAAACTAGGAGATTCAGAACTGCAGGATGTATCAGTGTCACTTGATTGATGTATGTGGACAAGATTAGGCCGCATCACTTTGTAATGATAACCACTAATCATGAGTTGCACTGCCTGCGACCAATGTTCCCTATCTAAGCTGCGCCCGACAAAGTCGCCGCGCACAGAAAAACGTGTGCTGCGCACAAAAAAAAAACGAAATGATGATTTTTTTTTGTCGTAACACATTGTTGTCCAAGGGACCTGGCAGTAAGTTGATGAGTGCACGACGTGCACGTAGACTCGTGAAAAATTAGAGGGAATATTGCCTACGACGCCCTTGTGTCATTTCATCATAAAATCGTTCCATTGTTTTGTGGGGTACATGTTCTTTCTGCTGGCACTTTCCGTGTGTCTGTGGCGTCATGAAACTAATTTGAACCGAAATCAACTCGTAAAGATTTGTAGTGGGTTGTTTTCAATCAGCTTATTGTCAGCAGGCTACATGACTACATGTAACAGTCAACGACAATAGTTTGCGCAACAATAGTCTGCGTGATTGCCTGCGCCCAGGCTGTCGCGCCGTGGACAGACTTCGGTTATATAGCAGTGTTGGGATCAAGTCACTACCTTCGAGTCACGAGTCATCTCGAGTCATTGCACATTTTGACTCGAGTCAA
>ATSW01013107.1:0-13933 GCA_000444245.1 Botryllus schlosseri | reverse complement strand
ACTCAGGACGTGGTGTTTTTGGGTGGCTGTATTAATCACCGTCATTTCGTTTCTAGCAGTTGATTGAGTCGCCTCAATGCTCAATTTACTTACAAACTCGGTCATGATGTGCGTGTTGAGCAACACAACAAATATAGCATGAAGAATAAGCCCCCCGTAGAACCAGTATCGACCCATCCTGTTCCATTTATGATTGATCAAGGCGACGGAAAGCGGATGGCATAGAACGGAGTATCTTTTTTCTTTCGTCTACAGAAAGAGAGACAGACTTACTTCTATTTTCAATCCAATCGAAATACCTTACAAACAAATAGCAATAATAACAAACACCGTGTTAGAATCGAATCGTGGTCCGATGGTCTCGAGATCTGACAAGTGTGATATTGTACAATGGCTGCTACTCATCAAGCGAAAGCAGCTGTGCTAAAAACTCACTGCAATCTTCAAGGGATGATTGTTCATCAGCGTCCTGTTCCTGGTCGTGTAGGCTTTCACGCCCACGTTCAGTCTACACCCGAACCTCCCGCAACAAGTAAAGCAACTGTCGTCACACGCCGGAGCTTTCGTCTCATTTCTCTTACGACGAACGCTGTCTCCGACTAAAAATGCGCGTGCTGTCAGTGTACGTACGTACAGACCTATCTTAGGTTAGTTATCTATAGTTAGGAATGGACATAATGACTCGAGTACTCTAATCTGAATCTAGTGTTATTGCTAATGATTCGGGTCGAGTCCTGCAATTATACACTTCTTGTTTATTTATCATCGAGGATTATGGTTTCGATACTACTTTTACTTGTGAACACAAAAATTTCGATTGGTCGTATGGCAATTGGCAGCATACGAAACACACATTACAAAAGAGTGGCGAGATAGCGTAGTGGTATAATCCACAGCTGCAACACCAATAGATTGCGGGTTCGAGTCCGACCGATGTCGACCCAAGAATTCCTATAGGGCCTACCTAAGTAATGGAGGATTATCTAGCTAGGGTTACCATATTGTGTGTAGCAAATCCCGGACATTCTTTGGCGCCCACTAGCGGATTTTAAAATGAGGTATGACACATTGTCTGTCAATATGACGTCACACTAGCAAAGCTGCGCCTAGACCAGAGGAGACCGCGATCATTGTTCCCTCTAATTTTTCACGAGTCTGCGCGCACTCACCAACTCACTGCGCAGTCCCTTGGACACCTGTGCGTAACGACTAAAAAAAGTCATCACTTTGGCTTTCTTGTCCGCGGCACACGTTTTTCTGTGCGCGGCGACTTTAAAAGTAGTGCGCGACCGCGCACGCGCGCAGCTTAGAGGGAGCAGTGGCCACGATTCGGATCGAGAGCCACTATAAGGTTAGGTCGGTGCATTTCTGTGGTTTTGTGTTGTAACCTGGACCGAAACAACATTTTTTCAGCTCCCTGCCGTCCAAATAAACACTGATCTTGAGCGCACCATAGGTAATCGATAACTTCTGGGGTCTTAATATATGAATCTATGAATCTGGTCGTTAAATTTTGTGAATGAAATCTGTCCATAATATTGGTTCTTTCGTATATTACTATAATATGTTGATCCTCTCTCCGTCCACATGATCATAGTTACCGGGAGAGCTGGTGGAGGATAATGATTTCGAAAATGCAAGGACCGTAATTATACATAGTAAAGTCATGTCACACGGATAAAACTATTTATGAGCCTAAATGCCGCTCCGCTCCAGCAGGTTGCACACCCGGCGGTTTTCAACCTCTTATGGTAGCGACTTCATTTCTTATTTGAAAATGCTCTGTGGCCCAGCTCAAAATTACTCTAGGAATATACCGTTCTCCTATAATTGCGATTACAATTAGACTTATTTCAGTCAAGGATGGTTAATTAATTTATTTTTGATTGCATGTTTCGCGAGGGCGGTGGTTCACATACTAGAATCAATATGAATGTGACAATAAATCGCGCGCAGTGCGAAGAAAAATTTCAAGTGGCATAAATCTTCCCAAAAATAATATCGTTTCCATTGATTTATGAAAAATTTCAAGTCTTCAAAATTCCGGACATTTAGTCATATTTTAGAATTTCCTCCCGGACGCAGTTTAAACGATGAAAGTCCGGACGTATGACAACCCTAATCTAGGCTACTCCTCGCCATCTCATCCGTGTAAGCGGTGTCTTATAAAAGCATGGAAGTGGGCCGTGCTACAAGTCGGCATCGGCAGCTACGGAATAAAATAAAGAAAATTGGTCTGGTGTAAATGAGCATGGTAGTCGACAAACACCATGAATACCAAATCCGGGTTCGATTCTTGTCGGAGGTTATTCTAGGCTCCTTATCCCCCGCGTCGCTGTTCTTACGGCGACATAAAAGCCGAAAGAAGACACGGTGAAGAATGATATCACACTTGCAAGGAATGGAAAGAGCAACAAAGAACGGCGGAATAGAGACAAACACCAAAGAAAGAACTGCGACATCGCGGGCTCTAGGCCCTGCGGTGGATTCCAGTTTAAGATACCGCAACAGCAACTGGTCGTCGGCATCCTCCTATACATCTGTTCATTACATCGCATTGTGTCTTATCGCATTTTGTACATTGTGTGTGGCTTGTTCAGATAAAATATATTCTGACGGTTATCTTGTCTTATCATTCATACTGCTGTGGCGTTATCATGAGTGATACTCAATTCAGAACCGAATCACCCAGATATAGTCAATTTTTCCCGGCCCAATCTATTATAGTCAGTGCACTGCACGGTGCACACATATCGACACATGATTTAAAAATTCAAACTTACCCACTGTGCCCCGCCTCGGATTATCTGAAAACATGCGTATGGAAAAAACTATTTCCGCGATACAGTAATTTACAAATCGGTATATAGGCTACTTGAACAGCTTCATGGAGGTACAGTATTTCAATATACAATTGAATATACTATTAAATCGGTATACCCGCAATGTCTCGACCTCCGACGCCCTTTTGCGGGAATGAGCGATCCAGTGTTGTAGTCGTAATAGGTGGCATTCGGTTTTCCGACAACGTGGACATTATGGTGTCTGTGCTCGACTCGTTCCAAAAGCCGCTAGAGTACGCGTCGTCCAGAAACGCGAAATAGAAGCGAGCCTGAAAACAGTTGTTTTGTAGCCAAGCCAACTGAAATCTAGATGCGGCCAAAGAGTTGCCAGTGAATTCGGCCTTATTTTAACCCAGGGATATATAGAACTCGTTCTATATATCCCTGTTTTAACCAAGTCGTAAGGTTCCGAGTCACAAGTCAATCTTACTTTTATCGCTTCGTTCAAATCATGTTCGATTTGAATGAATTGAATTTTCAAGCACCTGCACTGCCAGACGAATTACCAATAATGTGGTGACTTTTCTGCGCTTCGAAGTTACGATGAAATGCCTGACCTGGCCGTCCTATTATCTGGAGTCATGTGGCTTGGTCGAGTCTTGCCCAATTACTCGATTAGAAGTCTAGTCAATACAAAAATTGAGTCAAGCCGAGTCGAGCCATTTTTCGTGCTTGAAAAAAAGACTCGAGTCAAGTCGAGGCACCAAAATGTCGCAACTGGAGTCGAGTCAGGTCTCGAATCATTGCAATGCAACCCTGATCTTTACTGACCACCTCTGCTGAAATCTCACCGTTAGGTTGGGACTCTTCAAGTCCTTCGTGTGGCTCAGTTCGAGGCACTTGTTCATCACGTAGCAAGCCATCTCCGGCATATGGCGGATCATCTCCCGCATCGGAGTGTTGATTTCCTCGTCTTCGGGTTCGCGTCTAGTTACGACCGACATTAATGCCGGCCATCGGTCGTCGTCTAGCAGAGCGCGCACGCTTTCCTGCAAGCAGAGATGTCCGACTCGAAAAATTTCTGATTTTACAAATTAGATTAGGATTTGAAATATAGTTACACCGTTTTCTCCAAATTAGGCAATAATTAAAGTTACTGAATTCTAGGGTTCTGGTTAAAATCATTTTGCCCTTGATTAAAATCGATTTTAATCATAATTCAAACCGTGATTTTTTTTAATTTTTAATTTTATTTTTTACTCATAATAACAACAACAGGAACAAAGGAAAATAGGATGAATGACGACCATGTCAATCTAGGTGATGAAAGATAACGCTAAAACTTAAAACATTTGGGGCTGTGAATCAGTGTTGGGATGAAGTCACTACCTTCGAGTCACGAGTCATCTCGAATCATTGCACATTTTGACTAGAGTCAAGTCAAGTCACTCGATTTTTGGAGGTGACTCGAGTCGAGTCGAGTCAAGTCAAGTCACGAGTCAAGTCACAATTCAAGTCAAGTTGATTTTTCGAAGTACGAGTCATAATTATCATCATAGAATTTTGTTAGCTGTTTGAAAGTTGCCATTTATTTGGGATCGAGGGACGAAGAGTTGAATGAACATGCAAAAGGCGACGTATCGCTCACGCATACGTAGAACTGCTGCTAAAATACGTATAAGAAACTGTATAGCGTCACTATCACCAAAAATATAGAATAGAATACGAAACCTCACAAACGGAATTGATATGAGACCACCTTAAACACCCGTGGGATACAATTTAAGCCTGCGCCGATGGTTGCCGAACTAATTTAAACTAGATCAAAATTCGATTGGAGTCATACAAGAGGTTTGGTTAAAGTGAGTGAGTACCGACCACAATGAGCAGAGTATAAAACAGACAGAGATACTTTTGCCATTAGATTACTTCACATAGTTTACGACAACGTAAGCTGTAAGCTCCGATCACTTCGTTTGCGGTCAATTTATTTGTGATAAACAATGGAGGCCCAGTAAAACGCACAATCAATGAGACATTGCTCACTCTCAAAGGTCATACCAGCGTATCGCGCACAATCCGAATATATGCAAGATCAGCCATTTTTTATCGTATGACTTGATATTGACTCGTCAATTTTGCTTCGAGTCACGAGTCAATTCTCATTACTGAAACGTCGAGTCAAGTCAAGTCATTTTTACAAAGTGACTCGAGTCAAGTCAAGTCATACGAAAAAGGTGACTCGAGTCTGACTTGAGTCAAGTCATGACTCGAGTCATCCCAACACTGCTGTGAATCATCTTCCAGATAGCTGAAAACGTTCAACCTATGTGGTAATGATAGCTGAAAACGTTTAACCTATGTGATAATGATAGGTCGCCAGAATCATTACTGATCTGTTCCAGTAGCGAGGAAACACGTTGAGTCAAATCAGGACCACGCATAATAGTTGCATCTTGATCTTGATCGATAGAGTGGTTTCTGTCGTCAGCAAACTGGATCAGAGATGAGGTATAATCTTTCCAATTCGATAGAGACTCCGGATTGCACTGCGTTTGCGGTATTCCACCAGTGCCTCGGAAATAGCAGCAGCATGTCGCAGACAACTAACTAGTATCCACAACAAAGCGGTAACATATTGATTGACTATCGCTCTTTGCTCTTTTCCCGCCTGTCTGTCCAGTAGCTGAACTATACCGGTGCCGGTGATGAGATGCTATCCCCGATACGCAAAAAATGCACATGATTGTCCGATACTAAACCACATTCATGCATCTCGTCCGAAAATATGAAAAAAAATAATAATCAATAAAATCAAAATGATAAAATTATAATCAAAAATCAACAAAAAAAAAACTGATTTAAATCACACTGATTATAGCGTGATTTAAACCAGAACTCTATTGAATTCGCAAAAAGTTGGAAATTAAAATACATTCTGAACTAGGAAGAAATACAACTATAAATGAGTGAAACCAAAATTAAAATTAGAGCGTTAACACATTTCACAAATTAGATTATAATGATGAATAGATTACGGATATTTCGCTCTAATAAGTCTCATTAAGCACCAAAAATATGTAGGTGGGACCCACGATATTGAATATATTGAATATCGTATAGGCCCCGATCTAGGTGTCCGAGTGTATGTAAGCTTATTGGACGGTTTCGCTCTGAATCAAACATTCGGGAACAGTGACTTACCCGCTTCTGCGTGTGCGTGGCGCATATTAGCGCGGTTTCGCCTTCCTCGTCTTTGAGGTTCGGTTGGATTTGTTCTTGCTTCAGAAAGAGCTTGATGATTTTAGGACTGTCCTTCGATACGGCGACATGAAGAGGCGTTCTCTGTCGTCATAAAGAGAAATAGATGAAATAATACAGAAAAAATTATCGAGACGACAGATATCGCGTCGTCGGGAGAGGCCGTTCACTCTTCAGTAGTACTAATTCTAGTTGCGCATTTTGAAAAGTGAGTAGATCTAGTTCTAGCAATAGTTGCAGGTTTTAAAAAATGAGTAGTTCTAGTGTAGTTTGCATAAGTCTGACACAACACCATCATTTTTTCTGAAACACTTACCGAACTCACGCCTCCTCGCGCGTTGACATCCGCCCCGTTCTCAATCAAAAGATTGCAAATCTCTTCATCCTCGTTTTCGCACGCGAAATGTAGCGGAGTCGCCTGCGAATGAAAACCGAAATTCGAACACGCGACTCGCAAACGTGTCGAAATATTTCCGACCTCGTGGTTGCATCGCGCGTTCACGTCCGCGTCCCACATGATGAGAAGCTCGCACGTCTCGAAATTCGTGGCGTGGTACAACCACCAGCTTTCCTGTAATGTAACATCCGACGCGGTTTCAGTATCAGTTATTAATAATTTCCATCATTCCAAAACAACACAATGCGATACAATGAAAAGATTGGAAGGTGTCGAAATGACTTGGAAGAGTCTTTGAAAACAGACACCCACCTCGGCCTTGGCGAAGTAAATACGGGGCATGCACACCGGATAGAAAGAAATATGGGATAATATAAGACAAATAGTGATGAAAATGAATGACGCATGAGTCAATAGGCGAGGTTGATGTGTCAGATCGAGGTCCGGTAATATTGAGGGCTGACTTGTGTTCGTCGCAAAAAAAAAAAAAATTAAGGGCCCGCGCTAACAAAAATGCTAACAATCACTGGTGTAGTGTTGGAGGTTTATGTAGGGGAGACCGGGGACAATTGTAACACTTTTCGTATTTTTCAACATTACGTGTTTTTCTCGTGGAAATTTCACTTCCATAGTTTTATATAAAGAAGCCAACAACTCGATAGTTGATAGGAAAACTAAATTGGAACTCAATCAACAATCAATCATGGAAATTTTGGGTCGCAAAAATCGCTGCTCAAATGTTACAATCGCCCCGTACCCAGGGGCAATTGTACCACCCTCACGGGGCAATTGTAACAGTGTTATTTATAACTAAAGAGAAACTAAATGAACAACGGAAACGGAAGCACAAATTGTAATATTGCATGAAACTAAAGGAAGAGACGTTTGAACGCTTCCAGGCTACGCCCCATCGCATTTATGGCATCTGAATGCAATATCACCCTTCGTGTCTTGTTCAAGCTTAAAGTGTACAAGAGACACATTCATTCCATCATCTGCCTACACATATTCGGCCTCTTTTACCAAGGTTCTATTGTTCAGTGGGCATAATAGGTTGGTCATTCGGTCACCTGCGAAGGTGCGAAACCGACCTGGCTAACATATCTTGGTTGAATGGGCCGATGATATTATAGTAAAACGAGGACGCAACATTGTGTGGGGTCAAAGCTATAATGACATTTATCTGTGCTGTAGAAAATTGACATAAATTGTTCACATCAAATATCAAAATGTAAGTGGGCCATGATCATAGTCAGAGGACGAAAATTAAGCCATGAATATTGAAGTTCGACACACCAAAAGTCGATCAACATGAGAAAGGGTGGTTGAATCACGAAAATAACCGAACCGTCAGATTCACATCACCACTATTGTATGGCCGTTTTGCCGGATGATCACGTTAGAATTGGTATCGCAAGGCAGTATCTGTTCTGTTGAACTTCTGGCTGTTGCAAGATTATTCTGCAGTAGATGAATGGTAATACCAACATATGAACAAAGACATTCAGAATTGATAACATATTGTAACGGGGCAAAAGTAACAGAGTGTTACGATTGCCCCTGACACGCTCGACCATGATTAGCGTCTCAGTATGGTACCTTCCCGGCGATGCAAGTCCTATTCTTTCAATCACCACGGTAGACTATAGTAACATTGTTCCAGCTACACATATCACGTTGTAACTACTTGAGGTACTATTCGTCTAGACAAATTATTCCAGACCAGAAAAACTTTACTCAAGGGTCAAAAATTTCGTTTTTTGCAAATTATTCAGGGGTTTCGCATCGTAGCTCAACGTAACTCCAGGTATAATAGGAGAGATAACTACTGCATGCGCACTTAAAATATCAAGCTGATTTCTCCATCCTACTAGCGGTGAGGTCGATTGTTACATTTGCCCCTGGTTACATTTGTCCCCGGTCTCCCCTAGGCTCCATCTCGCCATCTTATCCGTGTTTTTTTTTTTAGGTATTCATGGTGTTTGTCGACTACTATGGTCATTTACACCAGGCCAATTTTCTTTATTTCGATCCGTGTAAGCGATGTTTTATAAAAAGCCCAAAAGTGGTCCGTGCAGCTGTCAGCAGCTGGAATAAAAATAAAGTAAATTGTCCTGGTGTAAATGACCATAGTAGTCAACAAACACCATGATACCTAAAAAAAAACGGATAAGATGGCGAGAAGGAGCCTACATAAACCTCAAACAACAAACAAAGCTGGTGTATAGCCTTTCGGTATTTGACGACCTTGTTCGGTCGTGTCTGACCTCAGCGGAAAGCGTTTTGAACTCTAGAAAAATACAATTGAATAGCATGTGTAGGCCTATATATAGAAATAAGAAAATACAACAATGTACTTTCCAATTGCTATCTATACTAGTACTAGTTGCCGACGATTACCCCTGACGAGTGTCAGCTGACAATATTCGGGTTCATTTTAATCTGCATATGCTATTCAATTGTATATTGAAGTTCGCTGTACCAATCCAAGAATCTCTTCAACTCTAGAAATACTAACCGGGTTCTGAAATTTCCAGTTGTCCTGACGCGGCACGTCGGTATCGTCCGTGCCTCCCGCCGCCACGTGAAGCGAAGTGAACTGTAACGAGGAAATGACAATTGCAAGCCCCCAAAATATCTCATACTAACACCATAAGCTCACCCCCATACTGTCAGTAGCGTTCGGAGAAGCTCCCGCTCGCAGCAGGCAGTCGCAACCGCATAGGAAATTCATCATAACACATTTACGGAGAGCGTTATCCTGCAAGAAGAAAATCGATAACCATAAGCAATGGGTTATTTAAGTTATTTATGCTATCTGTGGTCATGAACTGTGTAAGCCTACGTGATTCCGTGTAATCTTGACCACAGATACAATAATAACACGTTCAACAGCAGCATTAGGGCTGCTACAGTATTTGCAGCAGATTTGGACAACTAGAAGATTTTCAGCTTTTCCGAATTAGATTAAAAGTAGAATTATGGTTACACAGTGTTTTGCCGAATTAGAATAGAATTAGAATTACCAAATTTACAAAAACTTGGAAATTGAATCAGGTTCAGTTCATTCTCATAAAGCAAGAGAATAACGAATGCCTGTTTACAGAGTTAGGCTCGTTCAGCGAGATACAACCCTACTGTAACATCTTCAGGAAATCCATAAATTAGATTAGAATTAAAATGGGAGCATAAAAACCTTTCAAAAATTTGTATAGAATAGTTCTAGAGAAAAGAAACGTTTCATAAATCAGATTAGATTACCGGCAATTCGTTCTAATTAGTTTTCATTGTTTCAATTGCAATATTACTCTTAAAGGGCACGCCGTACATGCTGAGCCGCGCAAGCGGTGTACTACCTAGAACAGTGGTTCCCAAATGGTGGGGAATTCAATGGTTTCTGGTGGGGAATAGACGCATTTGATCAAAATTATATACAGGACAGTCAGCATCACGGAGACACAAGCGCAATTACCGTTACCAGTTAACTGCTCTGGAATGTATGTATCGAAAATTATATTGCGTATTGTTCACAAAACCTCATTTTCAACTCTGGATGGCCAATGATGGCGTCACAAATGCATCCAGCACGACTAGTTTGACGTGAAATAACGCTTTCGCAAAATTTTGAGCGTTACTGGTAGTGGTTCACAATACGTTTTATGTTGAAGTTATAGGCGATTTTCTTGCGTACTGGTGTGGTTGTGTGTCTTGTGTAGTCAAACCAGCAAATAGCTGCTCTGTGATGACAAAAGTGCTGGGTACTGGGGAACAGGACCGTAACTGCCGCACCCAAACCCCCCAAATTGGGAGGGCGAGCTCGAAGGGGACCAAAATTATTTCGTGAATTAACATAAATTAAAGTTAGTTTTTTTTTGGAAATTTATGCCACTTTTTCAAAATGTTCTCGCGCTGGGTGTGCGATTTACTATTGCCGAATATCTGATTATTGGGTACCCTTCCCCCACGAAAATACGTAGAATTTATAGAAATGGAGACTTCGGCGTCGGCCATTACAGCGCCACGACGCACCAACGCATATGAAGTTATAGGCCATGTAACATGCAACTCCGAGAAGTGCGCCAGAACGATCAGCAGCGAGAAGACCTTGGCCGAGAAGGAATGCCCTTGTCGCAGGGTTGTAATGACTCGAGTCATGACTCGACTCGAGTCAGACTCGAGTCACGATTTTTTTGTGACTCGACTTGACTCGAGTCATTTTCTTGAAATTGGAAAATGACTCGACTCGACTCGACTCAATATTTGGATTGACTCGACTTGTACTCGAGTCATTACGCATGACTCGACCCAAGTCATTGACTCGGCTTAATTTATATGACTTGAAGATGAAGAAATTTGCGAATCGTAATGGTTAGATCAACGCATATGACGAATTCTACCGATATCGCTATTTGTCACCACTGCTTTCGTTGCACTCGTCTGATATAAGATATGCCGCCGTAATGGTAACAGACAATGGTACATAGGAGCAATGCATTGCACAAAATCATCCAGTGATGAAGAGGTAGTAGATCCTCCGCAATCAAAGTACTCAAGACTATACAATCAAACAATCAATCGAAACAAAGTTCAATTAGAGCCAATGAAATGACTCAGATGGTCAAGTATTTGCAAGAGACTGATAAGCTCATGTGCGTATTTGAAGGCGATGATTCTTTGCATTTTGGGCGACTAAAAAGAATGAGTATCCAATGCTCTTCAGTGTGGTTCAAAAATGCTGGTCAATTCCTGCATCTAGTGCACCAGTGGAACGCGTATTCAGTAGATGTAGATTTATTATAAGTCCATGCCGCTTTAACATATATGAGGATGTCCCTTTCACTTTAGTATTTTTGAAGTGTAACTCATTGATTTGATCTGCTGTCTGTGAAAACACACAGTTAAGGCAGTTAAGGAAAATAAAAAGAATATCGGCCTGGTGTAAATGACCATAGTAGTCGACAAACACCATGAATAGTCCAAAACAAACAAACAAACCCTAATAACTTCGCTTCTTCTAGTTGGAATTGAGTCAAATTTGCTATGAATCATATTTTTACAAAATCTTACCATATCACTATAGGTAGCCGGTAAAATTCGAAAATCTCTATTTGTAATGAATCCAAAATTTTCTCTCATAGCATTGCTTTCTACTGGTAGGGATTGAGCCAAATTTAAGTTATTTTAGGAGCGTCCTTTTTAAGATTTTGTACTCTTTTTTGAGAATTTTTGGTAAATGTAGGGCAAATTCGACTAACATACAGTAAATCAGCACTGAAGTAACTCTCCGGCGGCTATTTCGTGAGCTGAGCAGGAAAGTTGACCATTTTTTTAAGTCAACTACCTGATAATGTGAAAGAAAAACTGTACCCCTACATCCACATAAACATGCATATGTTGATTCTCTATCTGCTGATATCCACACGTGAATTCTCCACGTGAATCCACACGTGAGCTGTCGTTGATGTGCTCGTAATAAAAACTGAATGCTTGTAGGCTATTTGTGATGTATCAGACTGACGACAAGACAGATATGTATTTTATTAAGTTCTACGATTAGTTAAGTTATCATATTGGCGGCCTGTCTCGTCAATCTGTAGCATCGGTAAATCAGGCCAGGAACTGTCCGTTATCTGCCTAAATATGCATGTGCCAAGACTCTGGTAGGGACAAAATAAGCATGTTTGGCAAGAAAGGAATTCGATATCGCCCTAGCAAGATTGATGCAAGATTATACATGCCTTCAATGCTGTGACTTGGACTCGGACTCGAGTCATAACACTATGACTCGGACTTGACCCTTTAAACGGTGACTTGGACTCGGACTCGAGTCGGTGATAAATTGAAAATGACTCGACTTGACTCGAGTCAAAACCACAAAAGTAAGATTGACTCGTGACTCGGAACCATGTGACTTGGTTACAACCCTGGTATGATGTTCGCCAAACTCATCCTAACTCAGTATATGCAGGAATTATTTGTAGAGCGCATACAGTCAAAGAAATCAGGAACACAACCAACACCGACAATGATAAATGCGTTTCGCGTTACTTTTGATACAAATTCATTTCTATATGGCGAAATAAATGCCATCACAAAACTCAGAGCATGCAAAGGTCTTGGTTGATATGAATTTCGATTTGTGCCTTATGATGCCAGCAAAAATTTTAGAAATATTTCGATTTGTAAAACCAAAGTCGTATGTCCGATTAATAGTTGATTGGAAACTTGTTCATGTACCTCAACCATTACAGAATAGTATAACATTATTGTCAGACAATCTTTTACAAAAAGGATCGAAACCAAGTCACTGAAAGTCGTTATTATCACGACAACAATTTGTACGACTTTTGCTAAATGTATCCTATAATTAGGCGTACTAGAATTATTTGTAAAACACTCACCGACAAAGAAATCGGAAATTTGTCCGTTGTCATTCGCTAAAGTAAATGTCATCGCGATACTCAGTCAATAAAAGACCTTACTTTTATGTGATTGAATCATCGTCAATTAACCCGCTAAATCAAACCCTTTTTTCACTCACTCGACGGATTATGATGTTAAACAGCGTCACTTAATCGTGCGGGTCGTTTTGTTCAAAATGTAAATTATATTTGTACAGCGGGAAGTAATTTTCACTCGGGTAATGAAACCAGAGTGCGAGACTTCATTCAATAAAAGATATTTCCATCACACAAGAAATAATCAACTTCACTCGATATTCTCATACTACGAAACTGTACAACGGTTATTTAATGTTTTTGTATGACATGAATTAATTCCGATCGAGGTGACCGCGTTGGAAATGACTTTCATACAAACACACTCACTCTATTTGGTTAACATTTTCATCGAATTCGATTGTGATCAATGCATACTTTATGTGTTCCGGATTCATCTCGGTATGGCTGGACATTTAACTGCGACAGATACGAATTGTCACCCACTCAACTAATGTCGTACCAAATAGTTATTTACAACAACCAATACACAGAAAATTTGTTTTGTCCGTTTCGATTTCTTCAAACGAGGAAAATTTATTACTAGAGGTAGGCTACTCGCCACTTCACTTACTACATTCTAGATTTAAACTCCACCGTCTCATCGGCGTCCATCGTTTTGCTGGATACGAATTATGTTTGTGTAGCAGAAAAATATTTGCACTCTTTTGACTTATGAAACAGTACGCGAGTCTTCATTCAATATTTTGTCTGTGTCAAATAGTTACTTTGTATGAAACGACTGATGATCCCTGTGACTTTTTCAGATCACAGTGTGAAAGATGTTCACATCACACAAAATACTACACTTTACTCGATATTCCCATACCACGAAACTGTAGAATGATTGTTTGGACTTTCAAACTAAAGAATGGTTGGTTAGACTCTACAAACTGTTTTGGTATCACAAGAACTTTTTTGCACGAATGGTCGTTCAAGTTGGTAAAGTAACACATTGATTTAATATTCTCATGATTCTTACGACGCGACTAAAG
>ATSW01013106.1:0-12884 GCA_000444245.1 Botryllus schlosseri | reverse complement strand
GTCTCAGGCGCTATCAACCAATCAAACAACATTACTCATCTCCCAAAGTAACTCGGTAAATCTGACCACAGGAACGCAGTAACTATGGTGTTTGAGCTACTCTGGAGGTTTGATTACGGACAGTGGTGTACGTAGTGCTTTTACATGACGATAAGGAATATTTTTTAGAGTAATCCCTTGTTCATCATGTTCTGTCCTTCCGTATTACGCTTTTCACCCAATTAACGTAGTATGAGAATCTTGTATACACAGCCGGCTTCTTCTCTTCGGCGCCACAGCGCCCCCAGCTGTATATTCCGTGAAGAACGTAAGCGCCGTTCCTTCGTTTGCAGAACAATGGTCCTCCTGATAAAAAAAAACATTGAATTAGCACGGGAAATTTCAATCGCAGAAAGTTTGACAGCGCATAATTCAACTTGCACTACAGCCACCGCTCATCCAACTGAGCTATAGGACACGCGTAGACATATATATCAGGTTTGCTTTCATGACATGATCAGTTGATCACTCTGATCGTAGTAGCGTTTTCAAATTCAAAACGTTCGCTAAAGCATTCAGTACTGTTGACCATGAAGAACAGGAAGCCTAGTAGCAGAGCAGTGGCGTTGCGCAAACGTTTATGTAAATCATCACATCGAACTATTTCAACTTACCCGAGTCCCCTTCACACGCGTCCATATTCAGTTCTCCCGCACACATCATGCACGCCCGCACCATGCACGACCTCCAGTCCTGCTTGTTGCACTGCTCGTTCGAGTAGGAAGGAACCTTCACTTGTTTCAAGACATTTCGCGGCCCGCTACCTGTGGTTGATCAAATTATTACAATGGAATATCAAACAGAATCAATATTCAATACTAGTGGTTCTCAGCCTTTTCAGCTTAAGGAGAACGACAATTTCAAATCAAATTTTGCGGACCGGTGAGCTTTTAAAAATAAGATTCAACCCAGCATGCAATCATTACAAAAGTATGCAACGCAAAACAAAGAAATTGAAACTTAATTTGTTGAAATATTTCAGTTTGTCATTTTGATATTTCACCTATCACGCGAGGTTCCATTGCATTTCCTGCAAGGCAAAGTCTTGAGCAACCGACTCGATTTTGAATGCTTGGTTTGCTTTCAAAGAAATACGACTTCGCCGATTCCCACAGTTTCTATTTTATACTATCGAATTTCGCTAAATTGTGCTGAGGGCTGGCAGTTGAGAACCACTTTTCTCTACCTATTTCCATTACCTCTGGTTTCTCCCCACCCTAGCACATAACAGTCCTGTCCCTCTACAGGAGTCTCGCCTTGATATGGAAGCGGTGCTATGCCGACGTGTGAATCATCCATGGCAGTAGACCTGAACGGGAGAAATGAGCATGATTAATCATGAGGTATATGGAAATCGATTCGCGAACTAGCGATATCATAGTTTATTTGCACAAAACAGACATTGCGATGTAAAGCCCACATTGATTTCGGTGTTGTTTCGTGAATAAAAGATCACTAGTTTTTGAGTTACTCGATTTTGAATACTATATACTGATCGATTGAGATGACGGAGCAATACAGTAAACATTTTGTCCGTATATCGACTCCTATTTTGACAATGATCTCTATCATATAGGTTATGATCTTGTTATGAACGCAACATAGTATTTATAAACACAGTCAATTCAGTACTTAGACTTGATACGACTGATCACCAATAGGCCTACAAATCTTCCATCTTCCTACTCAAGGAAAGATATTGTGCTCAATCATATCACAAGCCAGTCGCACAATCTTACCCTGCTAATTTAATCAGCGCTATGTCGTTCAACCGTGGCTGACTACCTCGTTTGCAATTGGACGGATGGCACACAACCTTGCTCGCCGTAAACTTCTGCTCGTGTTCACCTGACAGCCCGTTTGATTTCAATTCCTTTCCGAGTTTGATAACGATATGCCTGGCATCTCTATAACAGCATAATGAATTCAGTTAATCGGAGCGATCACAATGCCGGAGTCGCGTTGCCATACTTTTTTCCTCGACAGTAGTCAAGCACGCAGTGAGCCGCTGTCACTACCCAGTTCCCTTTTATCAACGTGCCGCCGCAAAACTGGCTGGCATACGTCTCGGTTGTCAGATACGCCACCGAGACTTTTAGAAATCCGGCTGTGCCACCCCCGACAATTCTGCGATCGGGGTTGGACGCTCGCTTCTGTGCGTTTGCGTACTCACAGCAGGGCGATGACGGCCGTCTGCAGCAAAAGCCTGGAATTCGACAACACGCAATCAATGCTTCGCCCAACGAATGCAAGATTACAATAATGCTTACTGGCATAATAATAACTATGGAGTCGTACCAGAATGGCCATACGCACAGCATAGGCGTAGACAAAATGGCTGACAACAAACTTGCTGCAACTAATTTATGTTATGAACACTGAACAGTGAACACTGTACCGTGACAGCGTATCGGACATTACGATCTAATGTTAATACCAATTTCGTACCTACAGCCAAATTGTAACTTTAAGGACAGCCTATCCCTAGAGCATTCAGTATGATAACCAGAAACATTCGATAAAGTTGGATGAATTTCGAAATCAGAAGCCAAAAAATGTTAGTTCAATTTCATGAATTCTAAATGTCCAAAGGACTGTAATAATATAAAAAAAGGTAGGAAGCAGCCGTAATGTCTGCATTGAAGCGATGCCATGGTTATAATAATGCAGTATGAGATTTGTATTACAGGCATGTTAAGATTAGTACAGAAGCCCGCAAGGGAATTTGATATCTATAGCCTCGCTGGCTACACAGTACACACACATGGCTCTATACTCTGTAAATATAATATACACGGGTGGAAACAGTTGTAGGTCTATTTGCCAGATATCCCCCTTCGGCTAGGGTTGCATTTAAAACAAAGATCAATTTAAGACAAACATGTTTTAAGCAAGGCCCTCGTTCAAAACATATTTTTGTTGTTTTTTATGTGTTTTTTCTTCTAGCCATGACGCCACGAGTTTTTGATTGTGACGTCACAGTGGACTGTTATAGAGACAATTGGAAATATAGGATATATATGGCTCCTTCGACGAAAGGGCTTCCGACCACTGTCATAAACAGACCAAAAATATCTTTAACCGGGACTGCATCGTTATACAGCATTTTTATGGTCATCATCAGAACAGTCTATATGTACTTGCTATAACTGTTGCAACGACGACGATTTCGAGATTCCAACCACGAAAGCATCACCCACACAAACCACCACGATATATCGTCATATAGAATTGGTATATTTAACTGGTTTTCAGGCAGTAAAATAAGCGTTAAAGCAAGATTTTGCACCGGAAAGTGCCGGTTACCTGTTTTCCCCCCTAAGCTATCGTGCAAATCGACGAGATACACGATTTTCATTTACAGTGCACATGCTCAATATCTAAAACTATTTATCCGTATATGCTATATAGGGATTCTTACTAGTATCCATGGCACATGACGACTCCGGTGGAGGCTTTTCCTTGTAGAAGGTTAAGTACCTGAAGAGCGTGTAAATTCCCGCCGCCGTATTTAGGCCCCCGACGCCGGCGCCCCTCGTCGCGGAGTTGGTTACCGGCTGACGTTGCGGGTGACTCCGTTATCGGTAAGATAGTCGTGTAATCGGTATAAGGATTTAGTTCTTCGTCTTTAATAGGAGGATCCACAATCTCTTCGGAGTCGTTATACGGGGGTTCGATTTCTATAAGAGTCTGAATGTATACATTTTGGTTAAGGTTGTTTTACGCCGATTTTAGAATGCTTCTCACCAAGTTGCGGTGTTCCAAGTGATAATCACCTTCGGGAGGCACAAACTTTGGAAGAACGGTTGTGGTATCGTAATTATCGTGTGGCGCCGGTGCCGTAGTGCTACCGGTAGATCGCTCCGGTAATTTTAGTATCGTGGGGACAGATGCAACATCACTCCGACCAGGTGGTGATGCTTGATCTATCGCGATTGCACATATGCACAATTTTGGTCAGCGGTCTTGACATGAAACGGTTTCGATGCTTACCTATCGTTCTCCAGATAGGATAAAAGCATCGCGGCTGGCGTGTTACTCCTGTTGAGTCGTCCCAACAACAATTTTGTTGTGAGCACGCATTTCTGCTGATGCCCGGAGCTCCACAGTATTTCCTCGATTCGAAATCGATCTCGCACGATTTCGTAGCGTTCTCCCAATCACCGTCTCGCAACAGCTCCATCACAGACGACAGGCTCTTTTCGTCTAACACGTCACCTGCGGTAGGACTTTGTGATTTGTCTCGAGTTCCTTGAGGTTCATGGTCACGTGAAGATCTTTGCACCGCGGGTTTCGGTGGATAAGTTGTTGTCGTAGTTGTTGTTGTTGTGGTGGTGGTTGTTTCTGACTGATCCAGTAATATTGGAACTGTCAAAAGACAATGTAAAGAATAATTACTCTTTTTGTACTACTATGAACATATACGTACCCAATACTGGCATGTGGCATTTCGGAATTCCTAGTCTAATCTCTTCGAAGCAACAACCTCTGACCTTGCATTGCACCCGGCCGATTCCTCTATAGCCGCACGGTTTGCGTCCATTCTCAGACGTCGGGCAGACCGCCACGACATTATCTGAATGTTCAAGGATGTAATGATTTTAAAATGATACCAATTCATCCGCTATGCATTGTTTTAACTACCTGAAACCTTTCTGTAACATCTCGGGATTGTCGAGAAAATGGTACGCTCGTAACAGCAACCGCGGAGTTCGCAATTCGCTTTCGGGATTCCTCTGTAGCCGCAGTGTTTTCGTCGGTATAAATTAGCTTGACATGTTTGATGCTGTTCCGCAAAGGTGTGTCCTGTATAGTGCATTATACATTGTACAATGTACATGGATTGAACATACGCGCGTACGGGGCCTATACGATATCGTAGGTCCGGCGCGTATAATATTTTCTGTGGGCCTTTACGGCGTTAAATATCTGTTAATCCTTGGCCAAATAGGCATTTCTTTACGACGGGCACAAGGTCATATAGCGACACTACAGTTGCATAAGTTTATTGCTATTTATTGCCGGTTGTAGTCGGTAGCCTAATGGTTCAGTTTTTGTGTCAATGCTGCTGTGCGGAAAGCACTTTCACTCAGCTCAACGCAGCGGATGCCTTTCTACGTGCAATAACGGTAATTTTGGCGAAATTGAGTACGCTGTAAAATCGATTGTTTCAGCGAAATGCGGCGATATCGTATCGAATTTATAATTTGTACATGCATTCTAAAGCGCAAGTATCAACATCAATCACGATATGACGTATGCACTTGCTTGGTAATCCTCTAATGGTATATTCAACGGGAAGTAAAACAGAATATTAGGGCGTGTGAGATTTGATATACTGCACACAACGCGTGACCGCTCATGCGAGTCTACAAAGAAATCCGGTTAATTTATCCTTGTCCTGTTGAGGTTTCAATTGTCATGGTGCATAATCACGCTATTGTATTTGCATACACCTATATCGATAAGGAAGTACAGGTATTAGTGTTAAAGCGTTCAAATTACGGCATTAATGCCTTAGTGCTTCGTCACACGATAATGTGGATTAAGCGAATAATACACTATGCGCTTTGGTTTCCGGAACCCGTTAAAATATGGAATAAAAGACATCGCCATGGTTAGTGCGCGATGATTAGTGTAGGCTTTGAAAGCGTCGTATGTATGTCGTTATTCATTCGCAGATAATCTAATTTTATTTCCCTTTTTCTTTTATTCTGGTGAAAACTGAATCAATTCAATATATAGTTCTTGGAAGTTGAAACCTGAAATACTAACATTCTTTTATGTTATTTGTATCTTTCACACTACCTTGACTTGATTCGTATTTGCATAATCACATAATTGTCATTAATGAAGGCATCAGTGACTGAACTCATTGATTGATACCATAATAATCCACGTTAAATTACACTGTGACGGGAGCATTCATTAACAATAGAGACAATTGCGGAGAAACGAAAACGATCCAATAAATATATCTTACCTGTACTCGCGACCAGAATGACAATATGGAATGAAATCAATAATTTTCTCATAATCATTTCAATGATGATTCTTCGGCGTAATCAGTGATAAGGTGCCACTCGCAGGAAATTGATCGACCTATAATGACGAACGATATTCAAATCAATTGGAATATACCGGTATTTGAATAAATTCTCGATATATCACATTAACAATACGGACACATTATAGTCGTGCGACGCGATCTGAAATCAAAAAACGTACTCTGTTAAAAATGTGCAACCTTAACAGATTTCCCCTTGCTTTAAATCCTCATGAATGGGAATTTGAAACAGTAAGCACTCAAGTATATAAGCTAAAGGTCACTAGGGTAAAGTCGTTAAGAAAAGAGATCACTCCGCCGTTCCATTTTCTAAACTAAAGATCTTACCAGATTACCAGAGTCCAATCCCCGAGTATCAGCTGTATCGGAAATCGTCAAATGGATGATAATCCGTCGTTGGTATATTGGCAAGGAACGCTGTAAACTGTATCAATACAGAACGTGCGTCTGCGACAATAAAAGTTAACAAGCTCCGTTAGGAAAACAATTTAGAAGACTAGTAGCAATAACACGCATACAATTCCAATTCATTTGCACCATCACTACGATCCGAAATGCTCTCAAGGCTAACAGCTTAAAATATTGACGAAGAGCACTACGATTGACTAAACTCTAATACATTAACATTACCAAGCATTATCGTAACTTTGTCACAATTTCGATATTTTTCAACCGCTACTACTGATTTCCAATTACAATGTCAACTGCTGACAGCGTAGTTATCTAATGTTGTGATACCATTATGCTCCAGCGCAAATAAATCCCTATAAACAACGGCGTCGAAAACATTTTGTCTTGGGGCGCACGAGGAAACTATACAAGCATTGCAGAGAAATTAGCAGGCCTATATTTGCATTTCGAAAAAGGCAAAACTCTGTTTATCAGCATGGTAAAAAGAAGTATGTCGCAAAGCCCACGCTCTAAAAAAGTGACCGACATTGAAGATGTACTTGACAGACCACCAATATCCCTGACCTTAACAAAACACTCAAATATCCCGCGTTTGCCTGTCACCTCACAAATATAACCGACAATCGCACAGCATTACGACTATCTATCTCTCCGTGCGGTCCCGAGACATTGCCAACAGAACTCTGCTAACGGTCTAATTAGTCTTTGTACAAAAAATTCCCGAACCGTCCCGCGATTGTGCCGATCCCCTTGTCAAATCACGATTTATCACATATCCCATACAATTATAGTCAAACATCGATGTGAATCCACCATTTACGCCCAGTCAGCTAGTTTTCTCTTCTGCTTCAATCTAATCTGTTCAAATCTACCTCACGAATCCCATTTCAACTAGCTAGGCACCAGTGTTGAGGTTACAAACAAATCCCCGGCAATGTTATTGTAAATTCCGTCTCCTCTGGTATAAGGTGGAGCATAGGCGATGGGTATCTTGATGTTGTCCTTGTGCGTGAATGTTTGTAACAAACAAACACGGTGGACGATATGTTTCGCTTTCTGAAACGTTCTACGCTTGCAACAAGCCACACAACATACTGTTCATTACGCGGTATTCACGCTTTCAATACCTGGGGGCGGCCGTGTCTAGTAGTATTTAATTCGTGTAGTATAAGAACAGCAGGACGACTTGGAGGAATTTGCTAATTGATCTCCACTCTGCAAAGCGCGCCTTCATAAATGTATTGGACTCGCTCCTTTATCTCTCTATTTATATTTCATAGCACCTCACAGACTCGAGTCGCCCGTCGTGAATATAAACTGCTATAATTAATTTTAGCGGGCATAATGATTCTTACAGAGGAAAGGTGAGACCTCTCATAAACGTAAGTGTGAAATGACCGCGGCGAAAAAAGGATGATACATCAAACCGCAAATTGACCGAAAAGGAAGAAGGCTCGCGTGCGCTGAATATCTGTGTTCATTATGGAGTGTGCCCTGTAGCTAGCTTAGATAGACTTTATTACTTATCTCCGCAGCAAATCTAATTTGTGTAAATTATGAATAGTACTAGCAGAACATTCATACGGAAGATGGATTGCTATTTTACGATATAGGCCACAGTAGTGCCATACAGTTTCCCAAAACTTGTACGGATCGTAAGATATTTGCGACCAACTCGGACGCGGTGAGTGAAATCATAGATATGAATAAATATTAAGAAAGCAATGCGCGCATTTACGGCGAATTAGATGCTATGGTTATACGAAAAGCTAACTCTTAACACATCACGAGTTTAGCCGTTTACTGACATTACAGACTAGTTTCTAAAAAGCTTCTAGAGGTAAAGAACTTCAATATACAATTGAATAGTAAATTCATATTGAAATGAACTCTAATATTTTCGGCTGAGCAGAAACTGACCAGTGACCATGTTTTGAGGTAACAGCACGCTACCAATAACTCAATCAATTTGCATCTCACAAATAGTATTCAGTGAGGCTTGGGGCTGAAAAGATATATTATTTAGTTCTCATTACACACTCCCCCTGGTTATAAATAAAATATATAACGGCCAAGGCACTGTAACGAGTTTTCATCATTCGTAGGAGAGGAGATAAGACAAAAATTAAACCGTTTGTAGCAATATGCGATTGTTGTGAGATGATTTCCGTGACATTACATAAGAAATTCCTTATACAACGTTGTTATTTGATGTGCAGGGCAACGGAATGTGACGAAGTATAGGAATAACTAAAAATAGCTCTAAAGCCGATGCCGGTTTGCGCGATGATGGTAAAGCTAATGATATGTTACAACAACCAATGATGACGATGTCCCTTTTAAGGGATGTTTTATGCGATGAGCTGCAGCATACGTAGACGCGGAAGAAGAAATGCCATTTGCCTGGTATGCGTCATGAGTGTATATATATTGCAGAAGCATTTAACGACTCCACGCGACAAGTCTCAGGTATACGACATGAGCGCATCCCAAACGAGTCGTTGCGCGCTTAATTCTCGCTAACTAGACGTGACGTGAGTTTACCAGTCGTGGCATGCAAATTACACGATTCCCGTGTTATGGAAAGGATCTTTTAAATTGTGTTCTAAATTAAAATTGCCAATTTGCACGTGGACGGCACTCGCCCTTCTAGATCCTGATTAAAGGTTGGACTTCCGAAGTATAATATCAGTCAGTCAATTGCTCGTTAGTAACGAACCTGCATTTATCAGTCAAACCACTAAATATTCAGTTATCAGCAACTTGATTACACCCCGCGCCACGACTGCCAACAGAAATAGATGAAAATTAAAGACTCTTAAGCGGCTTTTGGTAAATGACCATCTCCAAACAAACAACTCAAATATTCGCCTTTAGGGTGGTTGCTTTGATAATGGAAGTAAGATTAGCAGAATTAGCGAAACCAAGCCCTGTTACTATATCAAGACGGTGCACACTTGAATCGTGTACTGATATATGATTATACGATTAGTCTCGTTTAGCATTTACAATCGAGACTGAAATAGCGCTCTTGATAGCATATCTCGCAAAATTCCGATCCTTTGGTCGAGTGCTTTCAGCCATCTAATTCGAGAGGTCCGTGTTACAGGGAGTGTAAGAAACCAACTATGTATCTGCATAAATCTGAAGCAAAATGGTGGTAACGATCACGGAGTCCTCATACATCCAAAACATATACGGATCTATTTTTCGTCTTCAAATTTATGCAAAACAACAGTCCTTGTAAAATCACCACAATTTATAGAATCATTCACCTCATGCACGTATATGTATGCTATACTATAACAAGAAACGATGCTATACAACGATGTAAACTCATATCATATAACCCACATACCACAAGCGGACATTTTTTAAAGTAAAGTCAAAGCTATTATGCTAAAACCAAATTGGCCTTGCAAAATAAGAAGAAGTCAGACGATACTGTTCCGGAAACTTCTAGCTAAGAGCTTCTTGGAGGCACAGAACTTAAATGTACAATTGAATAATCTATTCATATTGAAATAAACTCGAATATTTTCGGCTGACACTCGTCAGCAACTAGTAGAGAATAGGAAAGAACATTGTATATCAACAAACGTATCACCAATTCACCATATATGACGTCACCGTCAAGAGTAATCGCGGCGAAGAGATTGCTTCTTCTTCTAGACAACATAAAAATAATAATTCGATATCATATCACCTTCGGAAACGAGCGCAAATGTAAACTATATGTAACAGCTGATATGACATCTTTCCGACGCTCTAAATTAATTCGAAACTATCATTTCTACTGCTTAAAGAGATGCTTATCAACAAATATGTTGTTGTGCGCGGGACAGCAAAATACACAAATGCAGCTATATATCTGTCAAGTTTCCCACGCGCAAATTCCCGAAACACCACTGCAACGCATACTATTAGGCGAGATATGACTTCTGACGACTATAAACGTCAAAATTGGCCTTGCGCGGCAAAGTTGAAATAAAATTCTGCGAGAGACATTCAAAATTTGTTTCGGTTTTCCATTAGATATCCTGTTTAGTACGTTGTCCGTTCCTGTATAGCTCGTGATAGTGGGGTTTCGAAACTCAAACGCTGTATTCGCCACATTCAAATCATACAGAGTCAAGTCATATTTGTGTCTTTTAACTGAGAAAGTCACTTGTAATCACTGTGGGGATTTCGGTAGCGTAGGGGGATGGTTTGCGCTTTTCGATGAAAATTCGCCTTTCGCGCTTTTCTCGACGCGATCGCTCTGACGGACAGGCACGGCGTGGTTCGTAAATAAACTTCCATCCGAACATCTGGAATCTCCCTCCTCGAAATTCCAATTCTGCGATAGCGATGACGTGACCAAATGAAAATGCTTCTTTCGCCGTTCCTTCGACCTTGAACCGGCGTCCTGAGATTAGTATCAATGATGATAATAGCAATTAATCGCAGCTTATCTGTCATCTTATCGATGACGAAGATGAAAATATTCCGCAACAAAACAACAAGGGGATAGCACCGATCGTATACCTATTCCACGACAACAACGTGACTTGGGATAATATAATCAAAAGAAAGCTTTACGTCACTGAAGAGATGAGGAGGAGCAAATACACTCAGCATTATTGTTTGCGAAAACCCTTATCGCTAGTCTAGTCAGTACAATGAATACATGTTTGGATTTGAAGACTTTTGGCGCAAACTTTCGGAGCATGGTATTATGACAGGTTTTAAAGAATATTGGGTCGGACAGAATCGCTCTCATAGATTTGATATAGGATGCTATATAAGCTACGATCCTTGTCTACGTGACAATACCGGAATCTCCACGCTATAACACACGCGGCGGTATAATAATAGGCATTGCTTTTTGGAATTACAGTATAATTCTTGTTTAGGTTAACGAACGGGTCTGTGAATCTATCAGTATAGCTGTAACAAATATATTTGACACAGTGATATTAATAATGTTATATTTAACGGTAGCTATTTACAACTGAATTCAATATTGGCCGATGAATAATGTGTCTTTAATGTGATACCGTAATAAGAATGTATACGATAGTATGTTTGATTTATGTGTGAGCACTTATTAAGTCTGTTTGATTGAGCAGCCCGTTGAACTTTCAACGGCCAAGGTATCAACTACCTTCCGTTGCGAATCAACACCTATAGACATCGCGAATCTGTCCAATGCCGTATGGAAAGCATAAGTTCGTACATAATGCAACCATAAACAATGAGCTACACGAAGTAAACATACGTAATTGATAATCTTTGTTTACATTATATCGTCACAACGGATTTTCCTACATTACCGATTAAGTACTTTCCACTGCTGAATTTAGATACTGGTTTAGATCGATATTTAGCTGGGAAATTACATGGGGTAGTTATACAGCAGTACAGATCCTTAACTGCATCAGTGTGATGCCATAACATGTACTTTCTTACACGCTTAATTGCGAGTGATGACAGGACTGTATGGAATGATGGCAAATGTTGTGCAGTAGAATCAATCGACCATAAGGTAAATAAATATAATTCTCTCAAACAATTTTCTTCGAATGTTCTTTGCATTCCGAGACAAGACATTAGTATGGAAATCATGTCCACGTCGAATTATGACGATGAATTGTGAATTACAGTTGAAAATGTGTTGGAAACTAGAATTTTCATTGATAAATTAGCTCGTAGTGACATGCTTACAATTTCAGTTCCTGAAAAAGTCATCTCTCACTGCTCGAATCGAATCATTAGGATAAATACTCGATTAAGATTCGAGTACTTGAGTACTCATGAGATGATGAGAATTACTGTGATCTTGGAGTACGATACAGTAATTAGTATGCCGTTGTTATATGACAAACGTATTGTTTCATTTTGGGTTTGAAATGCTGCCGAAAGCCTATTTATGAAAACACACTCTCCTCGTGCACTGATGGTTTAGTAGGCGACATACCCGAGAGTATTTCACACAGCTGAGATCTTTGGGCTGCATTTTCTTCGCGCCATCTCCAAACCTTCTCTCAATATCCTTCAGGTTTCTCTGTCGCATGTAACTTCCTACTTTCGGTTTTCGAAACAATCTCCGTTTCGTGCGACAGACAGTGCGGGGATATATTCTCATCGTAGCTTGCGATGCTGCTCGAGGCAACAATCTTTCGTCCAAGATCCTCCCCTATTCAATGGATCAGTAGGTGTTCATTGAGTACATTGAACGCTCTCTCGTTCACGAAATTTCATGCTGGCGACGTCATATTTTGTGATACGATTGTTGATATACAATGTTCTTTCTATTTCTCTACTAGTTGCTGACGATTACCCCTGACGAGTGTCAGCCGAAAATATTCGGGTTCATTTCAATATG
>ATSW01013105.1:0-10616 GCA_000444245.1 Botryllus schlosseri | reverse complement strand
GTCTCAGCCGATTGATATGTTTTAAAGAATCACGTTTTGTAGATTTAGAATTTTCTTCAATAGACTCAACGCTGTCAGAGCAGATTTTTTGCTGATTACTTGCCGATTTTAAAGAACCCCGTTTTGAAGATTTAGAACTTTCTTCAATAGAATCAAAGCTTTCAGAGCAAGTTTTTCTATGATTATTTACTGATTTTAAAGAGCCCCATTTTGAAGATTTGGGACTTTCTTCAACAGAAACAACCCTGTCAGAGCGGCTTTTTCGTTGATTTTTTGTCGATTTTAAGGAATCACGTTTTGAAGATTTAGAACTTTCTTCAACAGACCCAACGCTTTCAGAGCGACTTTTTTGCTGTCTTTTTGCCAATTTCATCGAACCACGTTTTGAAGAATTTGTGAGTTCTTCAACAGAATCAACGCTGTAAGAGCGACTTTTATGCTGATTTTTTCCCGATTTCAAAGAATCACGTTTCAAAGATTTAGAACTTTCTTCAATATTATCAACGATGTCAGAGCAAATTTTTGGCCGATTTTTTACTGATTTTAAAGAGCCGCCTTTTGAAGATTTGGGACTTTCTCCAGCAGAATCAATGCTGTCAGAATGCCTTTTTCGTTGATTTTTTGCTGATTTCACGGAACCGCGTTTTGAAGATTTAGGACTTTCTTCAACAGAAACCATGCTGTCAGAGCGGCTTTGTCGTTGATTTTTTGCTGATTTCAAAGAAACACGTTTTGAAGATTTGGAGACTTCTTTAACAGAATCAACACTTTCAGAGCGATTTTTCTGCTGATCAGAAACTTTTTGCTCGACAACTTCCACTTTTAAGCCACGATTACGACTTTTCAGACTCTTCCGGATTTTTCGTTTAGCATTTTTTGGTGACATTGTACAATCCTCAGCCATTTCACACCGACGCTGAATTGTCAGGGCTTCCAACTCAGGAGATGGCAATCGCGTTGCATGCACGATTTTGCTTTTTTTCCGGTTCGAACGTCTCACTTGATCTTTGGAGCAAACTTTAGGAATATCATTCGTCGGATCCAAAATACTGTTACATGCATCACTGGTATCGTGTATCAACAAGACAGTATCATTTTTCACGTTTGTGAGACTATTATGGTTGTCGTGCCTTGGAGATTTCAAAAGATTACCTTCTTTCGACGAATCGATATCATCCTTCTTTGTTTTGCCCAGAGTAGCACGTTTTAAATCCAACTTATCCCATTTCAGCGACACTTTTAGTTTCAATTGGCTACGTTTTGCCGGCTTCTGTTTCAAACTTTGTTTTCCGACATTACATACCTTTTTGTCGATTTTCAAGAACTTTTGTGGTGGTTCCGGTGTCGTGAGATCAACTACCTCAGTTGGATTGAATCGCGTTGGCGAATCTGATCTCGAATTCGAAGCATTTTTCATTGCGGCAAATATTTCATCGAGTGTTTTCATTCGAGGGACATTCTTTGAGTTAACCTTGCTATTTTTGGTAGACAAGGTTTTTGAGCTTTCTTTCTCAAAGTCATCACTCGAAGATTCTCTTTTTTGCACCAAAAACGCAGCTCCGTTTTCTTCCTGGCAATCCGAAGAGCTGTGTAACTTTCTTTTTGCTGGACGCATTATGCTATTTTTGCTTGATTTAGAGTTATGAGCATGACCACCTTAAATTCTACACAAGCAGTTTCCGATGGATAAATGATAAATCTATAGCGCAGTGATACTTAACCTATTTTTAGCAAAGGAAAGGTCCCGTTGTAAAAGATTAAAATTTGCTAATTCACGTGAAATAATTTAGTTATACTACATATGAAATACGGTAAAGAAAAACCAGTAAAGTGGGGCAATTGGCAATTTTCATTTCTTGCTAGACCTTTAAATATTGTTTCTAAAGTATACTGATCCACAAAACATTCGACTCTAACGTTCTGAGTTCTCTAAAATATCACAAATTATCTTGTCAAATCGCATTATATTTATGTCATATCTCTATCCTATGTTTTCACAGCAGATACCGGTACCATTTCATTAGAAATCTAAAACCGCAAACTGTTTCAACGAATTTCTATTGCTCTTATTAAATCACTATTGGACCAAGCCACAATAAGTTTCATTTGACTTGACGTGGCGCGAATTACATTACCAGCGGAAATATATGGAGACTGCTATATTCACATTGCTTCATGGGTCATCCTGTCTATACTATGGATATATCTAGGTATCGAATTTCACCGAAATGCATTGTCTGTTAAGTATTTAATGGACTTGCATGGTTGACAACTGAAGATATGTTCTCACTATATTTCTCTCTCACTACTGGTGACCGCCGCTCAACGGCTTGGATTTCGACGGCGCGAATGGAAATCGGAAATCCTTCGTAACCACGGTGGTGATAAATTGGCGATGTCAGCGATGTCGGCAAGATCAGCCCTGTCAACGACTTCAGCTTAATTTCAGTTTCATCAGATCAGACACCACACGATTGCAATAAAATGTAAAAGATAGAAAGCAGTCAAATGGACTTGATGAATTCAATCAATCTTGTATAAAGAGCTATGCTCTCAAAGAGGGACAGGTGATGAAGAGATACGATACAATAACGGCACTAGACGAAGTTGATCCGATATAGTAGCTTCTTTTCGAGTCTTCCCGAAACTGCCACCATGTACGGACTTGGTTTCCGAACTCACGAGTATATTTCGCTCTTGCAAGAATCCACCCCGTGCATCTACAAATTTTCAAATAGTATAACATAGTTCAAGTCGCGTCGGCTTTCTTAGTATCCGCGACTTCCTTGTAAAGCGGTCACATATTTCCGGGCTATATCCCTGTATTTATCGCATGAACCACTTCGCTATGTTGTTACAAATCTTTCTGGCATCACTCACACCGATGATTATCCCGTACCTCCACATATATCCGGTTTCCGCCATTCCTGCCTTTCTACATCCTGTCCTTGTCTTTTGCGATGCCTCTAACTTGACTTCCGTATTATTTGAGATGTAACTTGCCGAACTAAGTCGAATACTGTTAACTTGCGTATGCCATATGCCAGTGGCGGGCAACATACGGCCCGCGGGCCGGATCCGGCCCGCGAAGGGATTTTGTCCGGCCCGCGGACAGTTTTCCGTCTTGCATGATAATGTGGCCCGCGGCCCCAGTCTTCCGAGATTCCCCACTACCTGCTTACATACGTCAAATTTTAGTGACTGTATGTCATTATACATATGTATGCGCACTTGCACAGCGAGCGAGGGTGGCGCTTATACGCGTAAGTTCGTCGAAGCGAGAAGACTTGTTGCATTATCGGCATTTACGATGTACTAAACCCTAATGTCATTTGTGGTAATCATGGTGTCTGTTGACTACAAAAGTCATTTACACCAGGCCGATATTACTTATTTTTGATTCCGTAACCGTCGACGTGTAGCACGGCACGGCACACGCGTAGTATTCTGTAAGACACCGCTTATGCCAGGGGTCGCCAACTCAACACGGGTCGGGCGCCACTTTCAAATTTCGTAGAGGCCGCGGGCCGCATGAATTCAATATCGAGATGAAATAGGCCTCACAGTTGAACAACCACGCTTTCTCGTCACCTACTAAACCCCTATGAATTGATATCTTAGACCGGGTAGCGCGATTATCGAACGCCTTGCAAACTCAAGGATTGCACCGTGTGTTGGTTGATCTGAGAGAAGCAGACATGGAGGTGCCTGTATCACAATGCTGTTCTCAAAACCACATTGTCTTCGTTATTATTGGCGAGAAATGGCTTCAAAGTTACATAAGTTACACTAAGATACCGTCATTAAATACGATTAATTCCTTGTATATGTGGATATATGGGCGAATAAAGTATTGATTCAGCAATCCGGCCCGCCAAGTTCCTAATTTTCCTATATCCGGCCCGCCGACTGGAGAAGTTGCCCGCCCCTGCCATATGCCATTTTATCAGCAACTATAGCTATATAGGTACAGTGATACAGGCATGTTGAGTTATGGTATTAAATTAATAGGTAGCATACATAGGTTATAAACAGACGTGAATGAATCAATAAGCAAATGAATGATGCTACACAGGGCCATTGGGGAATCACAGGTTGAAATACACATTCAGCAACGTCTACGTTTTGCTTGAGCAAGATATACGACATCAATTAACAGTGAATATGAACTGCAATCCAAGCGAGTTCGCTGGTGCGACGCCAGACGATAGTCTCTTCCCGCGCACGGGTTACGCTCGATCCATCAGCACTCCAAGCTTCAGTAGACTTCACATAACTGATCGACGCGCATTCTTCGCTCCGGCCGAGAATGTGAACCATCGGGTTTTTCGCAGTGATTTCCAAGCTGGTATGGTCCGACAGTTCCTCTTCGTGACTGTCGAAATACAATTTATGGAACTCTGGTCCGACCACGACGTGACCGAACGTCGCGTATCCAACGGTGCTTATGTCAGGGCTCACCAATTTGCAGTATTCTTCGAAGTCTCGATTGTATATTGCTCTCAGAAGATTAAAGGTGTATCTGGCCACATCGTTTCTCAGCATGTAGGTTTCCGGACTGCAGTTTTCGCCCGAGAGGGACGGAGGCTTTATATCCTTCACCACGGCGGTCACTTGGTTAAACGGCTTTTTCGGTGTTGTCGCCGAGACTCCAAAATCAACCAGAGGTAATTCTACACTTCGCCTCCAGCGCAGCTTTTGCAATAATTTCCACGCGAATGATGCTGTGGCGTACATTAGATGAACTGCCATTCTTGAACTGCAGGAGATGAGTGCGTTAATCGACGCAGTGATCGGCCCGTCAACCCTGTGCGGCTTTCTCTAAGTTATAGGCGAATGAAAACAGAAGACACCGCTTTCTCAGTGTAAGCTACTGGATACAGGTGTCGCGTAACGCAATCGCATAATTAGGAATTACCAATTATGTGAGGCCCGCGTTAATGTAATCAAACTACAGTCTAGTCATCCAAGTGTATAGCTGCAAAATATTGTCTAAAAAGTCACTAAATATACAGTCATTCAGTTGAAGAAATGAATTTTTGAGTTATTGGGCTGGGTAATACATTCATGAAAGTCCAACAATGAAAAGCCTTTCCCGCGCTTCTGATGTGACAATATTCCGAGATTAATGAAATGAAACTCATGTCTGTTCTCACAGAAGTGTATGACAAAAAGGTAGCAATCAGACATGGGGTAATCGCGATTAGTAATCGTAATCGATTACGACGATTACAGCATTTTCGAGTAATCGTAATCGCAATCGATTACATTTGAAAAAATCCCGAAGTATTCGTAATCGTAATCGACTACTTCCCATATTTAATCGATTTCTTTGTGAAAGAACGATTACTTTTTATTTGTACAAGGACTGTGACATAAACTGAACACTCGTGAACAAGGAAGAGATATTATACCAGTTATTGAGAGAACAAACGACTGATTTTCAAATGCCACTGCTCATTATTACGTCAGAGGTAGCCTATTAGCTTTGCTCGTCTTTGCGTAGGAATTGTCCACATATAGTAAATAGATATTCGATGTACATTAGTGTGATTGTAAGAAACCCACCGTGCTGTATATCGGGTTGTCAATACATTTCAGACGCCACTACCTCGCATCAGGATAATTAATCATAATCACCTCTCTGCCTAAGGTAAAATAGCAACTTTTATATTGATGTTTGGTTGTTATGCTTAGTTAAACTATAGAATGTAATAGTTCTAATTCTAGAGTTAAATGCAGTTTCACCGTTGCTGCTTGGCGAGCAGTAGACCTATATGGTACGAACGTACAGCAGACAAAGGTTTAAAATTTTGTACTCGTCAAATAAAACATTACGGTTTCCACAACGAAGCATTAAAATCAACAGCTGCTGATATATATCATAACTGGGCCGTTGTTTTGCCGTTTCTCGTAATGGCAGCTTGCATTACATTATCTGCATTAAGTTGAAGGCAGAATTTTATGTTCACTTATGTTCTCATATTATTCTATACTCAAAACAGGCGCCAATCGCTATTTCACAATTCTTTACCGAACATTTGGACTTGCCGCCATAGCCATCGGCTTTTATACCATGTTAGCGTGGGTTGTAGCTAGAATCAGGATCAAAACAGCAAAAGCGTCCCCCAACCAAACTTTGGTCTTGGGCCCCCATAGGGTAGTCAATTTTGAAGTTGAAGATTTAATTTCATCAATAATATTGGTAATTGCATTATACTGCATTATTAATCCTTTCTCAGCGCCCGAAGGTCAGCTTTACCTGAAGAGCGTGGGGCGTAATTCATAATTATAACATCTGGTATCTTGCAATAATTACTTTATTGTATGTTGTTAATTCGTGACCTCCGGTCTGTTATATAGCCAAAAGATATTGATTGTAGTGGCCCAAACAGCAGACTAAAAGAAAAATTTGCGTGAGACGCACACACAAATTGTCATGTCTAATGCTCTGTGGGTGCCCGGGTGGCATTTGCATCGTGGGCTCAGATTGGAAGGAATGGACTGTTAGTCACGCCCACCCAGCGCGGCTATTAACAATGGACAGTGGACACATACCCTACGTTTTGGCCAATGTCTTTCTTTAATAACACACTTCGTGAAGTCTCATGTTGGCCGAAACTGCATATGACTTTTGATGTGTCGAGAAGCGGTATTGACTGGGACCTAAATGCCTATATTACTATGAATTATACATGCTTTATTTCTTGGGGGGGGGGGAGACGTATGCATTTCGAAATCAATCTATCTAGAGACATTTAAATCGCAAAGCTCAAATAGAAATTCCAAGTTATGATATCTCTCGAAAATACTCTATAATTTATGTTGGTTTACAAAATACTTTTGAGTGCCCTCCAACCACGCTCCCCACCCTATTGGGGAATTGGGGGTGCGGCAGTTATGGACATGGCAAGAATGCAATTCATTGGGTGCGATAAACCGTCCTCTATAAAATGGGCAATGGGTACATTATGACGTAACAAGGAAATGGCCCATCTTTTTTAAAGACAGTTGTTATATCATTGGGCCTTTCCAGCGCAATTCATGTATTGTCTTCTAATATAACTACTACGATGCAAAATAAATGTAATCGTGAGTAATCGTGATTACTTTTCCAATGTAATCGTAATCGTAATCGACTACTTCCCGATTTTGCTGTAATCGTAATCGTAATATCGTAATCGCGTGATTCAGAAGTAATCGTAATCGCAATCGATTACATTCATGAAGTAATCACCCCATGTCTGGTTGCAATATGACATGTTGTAGATGTTTTCCAAACAATGCATGGCATGTCTTGTATACCGAAACCGAATTACCGATATGCGACAGTGATCGTTATTCGTAATCCCCGACACAATAATTGTTAGTTTGAGGTAGGCTACTGCTGCTGCCACGTGTACTGGGCATTGTGGGCAACGATCGTCTATACCAGGGACGGGCAACATACGGCCCGCGGGCCGGAGTTTTCCGTCTTACATGATAGTGTGGCCCGTGGCCCCAGTCTGCCGAGATTTCTCACTATACTTGCTTACTATGTCCAATTTTAGTGACAGTATATATGTTATGATATACGTGTATGCGCACTGCGCAGCGTGCGAGAGTGGAGCTTACGCGTAAGTTCGTCGAAGCGAGAAGCAGACTTGCATTATCGGCATTTACGATTTACTCAACCCTAATGTAGTTTGTGGTAATCATGGTGTTTGTCGACTACAACGGTCATTTACACCAGGCTGATATTTCTTATTTTTCATTCCGTAACCGCCGACACACTTCTAGGCTTTTGTAAGACGTAGGGTTACCATATTTTGGAAATCTGAAAAGAGGACACTTTTTCAAAATTTTCAGACTTGCAAAACCGGAGGAAAATCCTGAAAAATGATAAATTTTTCCCACTTCGTGGTCGATTAACTAAAATAAAGTAAGGTCAACTTTCTCGCTCAGCGCCCAAAATACAGTTTTTCCTTTCACGTTATCAGTTGGTTGACTGAAAAAAGGGTCAACTTTCCGGCTCGATCTCCCGAAATAGTCGCTGGTGCATTACTTCGGTGCTAAATTATTGTATCTCAGTCGATTTTGTCATATATTTAACTAAAATTCTCAAAAAAGAAAACAAAATTCCAAAAAGATGACATTTGGGCGTCCTCAGAGGACACTTTCAATAAAGTCAAAAAAGAAGACGTATGGTAACCCTAGCAAGACACCGCTTATACCAGCGGTCGCCAACTCAAAACGGGTCGAGGGCCACTTTTCAAAATTCGTAGAGGACGCCGACCGCATTAATTCAATAACAATATTATTGAACAATGACGCTATCTCGTCACCTCCTCAACCCTAATGAATTGATATCTTGGTTAATTAGGAGTACCGGGGTTATCTGACGCCTTGAAATCTTAACTAAGGATTGCTCCGTATGGTAATTGATCAGATAGAAACAGATATGGCGGCGCCTGTATGACAATGCTATTCTCAAATCCACATTGTCTTCGTCATTATCGGCGAGAAATGGCTTTGAAGCGACATTGCTGTCGTTAAAATACATTCATTAAATACGATCTATTCCTTGCAGATGTGGATAGGTGGGCGAATAATGTGTCGATCCAGCAATCCGGCCCGCCAAGTACTTAATTTTCTTATATCCGGCCCGCCGACTGGAGAAGTTGCCCGCCCCTGGTCTATACTATAGATAGGCTATACGCCTACGGTTTTTAGTGATTGTAGTTCTAGTTGTGCATTTAAAAAAAAAAAAACTCGCCGCCGAGCAGCTAAAAAGACACCGTGACGTCGTTCGGCGTGAATTATCGCAGTACGGGTGATCTGTTGTGTGATGTTCTCGCACCCATTGCTAGCTCAGTTATAACTTTTAACAGTAGCGTGTTGCGGGTTTGGTGTTGTAAGTCGAAACCCGTCTCGTTTCAAGCTCCGAACCTCCCACATGATGGGATAAAATAAAAATTGATGACTTGCCTCGGGATCGAATATTGTTAGTTGAAGTTTAGTGAGTTGTGGGTTTTTAAGGTCGTATCAGTTTATTACGATGAATTTCATCATTTCAAAACACCACATGACTGCGATATAATGTAAATATAGGAAGGTGTCGAAACGACTTGGTAAAAGTAAAAGAAGGTAGCATAAAGGACAAGTGATAAAATGAGGTGGCATATGTCGAAAGGCGAGATCGATGATATGTCAGGTCGTGTTCCGGTAAACTTGAGGGCTGACTAGTAGCATTACTCCTAGTTTTAGTTGCGAGTTTTGAAATTTGAGTTGTTTTAGTTGTAGTTGCGCATTTTGAAAATCCAGTAGTTGCATATTTATGATTTGCAAATCTTCCAAAGACGGCGTTGATTGGGACGATTGCGTGATAATTGAATGCTAGTCTGGACAGCCGTCACACTGCATCAGTCGTTCACTGCAGTCTACCGTGTATCACATGCCGAGGTCTGCCTTTCTCGTAATCGTTTTCTTTTCAGTATGAGCGAACAGCATGCAAGAGGACATCCCGGTGACGTATGTTACACGCACATTATTGACAGGATTTATGGTGGCAGTCTGATTTCCAGGTACAAAGCCATTTCGAGGAGCACCGGAGAGATCGAGGGTCTGCACGGGTACTGCATTAGCGGAGATTTTTGCCTTGAATTCTGCATTATACCGTGGAAGAGCTGATAGAGGATCACCTTCACATTTGTAAGCAGCTGATAGGACATGTTAACGTACAACGTTTCACCCGAGACTTCGTCATCGGCGACAATCACTACTTATCGTTTGAGTTTGGGAATTGGCGTCACTTGCTCAATTCGATTCAAAGCGGCCCACGTTTCAGTACACGCGATGCTTGCCGATACTTTGCTCAAATTCTTGAAGGCGTTCGTTTTTGCCACGATAGGAATATCATACATCGAGTCCTACATCCGGGAAGCTTGTTTCTAACTGGTGACATGACTGTGAAGATCTGTCATTTAGACGCAGCTGTTGAGACCGACGGTAAGGAGAAGAATTGGTACGGAGTCGTGGGACCGGTTGCGTATTTAGCTCCGGAGGTTGCGAATTTTGAGAGTTACGGAAAACCCGTTGATATGTGGGCTTGCGGAGTTGTTCTGTACATCATGCTCGTGGGAATACACCCCTTTTGGTCACCTTACCATGATTGGAATAGGACTCACGCGCGGATAGCTCTCGGTAGGTATGATACGTCCGCAGTTTTGACCGAGCCAGCAAAGGAATTCTTGTCCAAGTTGTTGGCGAGAGAACAAGACGAACGCATCACGGCTGGGGACAGTTTGAATCATCCGTTCTTGAACCAAGCCCATGATGTCGATGATTTCAACCATCGAGTTATCGCTTTTGACAGGTTAAAGAGCCTACGGTGGGATATATCGGTTTTGAAGGACGTCGCCGAATCGGTTTATCCAAGGCCAACTCGTAATGCTCAACCTGTACAAAGTCATGTTGTTGTCAGGGAAGAAACGGACAAAGACTTGACGATTGTGGGCTTCAGCAATTTAAATAATGAACCTGATGAAGTTTGGACCAGGAAAAGCGAAATTATGGAAGCCACGAGACGAATGATCCGATCTGTTATGGATAAAGACTATGATTCGTATGTCTGAGAC